>PNEQ01001464.1:93442-107754 GCA_003012365.1 Medauroidea extradentata | reverse complement strand
CAACACATTTGGAAGTGTGACTTTTATTACAATCCCTGTGTGTTTATCTGTTCAATTAATTGTACGAAATTGGAACATGTCTTGTAATCATTTGAATTTGGCATATTTTTGTCAAATAAATTTAATATTGAAATATTGTTTTACTTATTGCAATATTCACACTAGAAAGTTATTGGTAAAATTGAGAAGATTTTGTGGATTTTTTTAGAACTGACAATAAATTATTTATAAATTTTTTTAGTGGTACATGCGGTACTTAAATTTTTATACACCTGTACGGGAATTGTACATGAATTTTGTCAAGCCTATTTGCTAGACACCCTGGTTAGTCAAGGAAGGGACACGAGCATCACCGAAGTTGTCAGAGGATAGCAGAAGTATGTGGCGGCGGCGGGAAATTTCAAAATTTCGCTGGAGTAAAAGTGGTGGCAAAGTACACACACGAAGAAACACTGGCACGTCTCTTGACACATCTACTTTCATTCATAGTTTATTGCTTGCTTCATTTACTTTGTCGTTTATTGTTATGCTCAGTTTCTCATATTGTTTTTGGGTTTAATTTGTGATATGGATAATGCATACCTGCTAACTTTTACGGATTGTCCGTAAAATGTACGGAAAGTACGTACGTTTTACGGTTTTATGGAGGACAAGAAAATTTTAAGGATTTCGGGATGTTCGACACTTATGTGTACATTTCTGTCATTATTTACATTATTTACTAATGAATAACAGACAAATATGTTTGGCACAAGCGTACCAACATGAAACGTGTTATACAGTGTTGTTTCTCTCTGCTATTGTGCATAAACATTCGTAAAATTAGTTTTTACTGTGGATTCAGCAGTTGGTCACGATGAACACTACAGGAACCAATAATAAAATTTGGTGTATATTTTGTTCCTGGTTTCTTATTGGCATATTTAAAGGTAACAGCCTATCTGTTGTTTTCTTGGGCTGTTACAAGATGGTGACGTGCGTGTTAGGAGTTTTTAAGCGACAAGTGTGTTGTTTCTTATCCAAGTCAGTGCTTTTTTGTGTTCTTGGAAGCTGAAATTTTAACTTTGAAACTAAAAATATTTTTCTGCTGTTGTAATGAATATGACTTATAACTACCGTGTGATGCAACAAAATTTTGAGTTGGAAAGATGCGTGGCGCATGTGTTTACATCATTGTGAACTTGAAAGAAAAATTATTTTCTCTTATTGTGAAGCATACATACAGTAATAATACTTTTATATGATATAAACGAACTGTTCATAATCACTACTGTCATTTTTGTGTGGCTTTTATTAGTAATTTATGGAAGGTGGTATGAAACACGTAACTGTTAACTACTATTTGAAGTTACAGGCCTACGTGGAAATCGTAGAATTAAATATTAATATTCGTAAGTTGGCTTTAAAGGCGCTATAACTAGAGCTGAATATTGCCTTACAGTATTTAATAACTCAAAACACAATCCAGTTTGGTATTGGGGTATTTCATGCCACATGAAATAAACAAAACTAGTTGAGATTTATATCAAACTTTGTGAAATTATTTATATTTGTAACATAAAAGAATGATGGATTTTCAAAGTATTAAGTGAACAGGAAATTGTTCAAAGTATAATTTGGCAAATAATAGTTTTTATTTATTTAGGTCTTGATAACTAGGCCTACTTTAAAAACAAATAAACGTTTAAAATATTATGTGTTGTGTGCACAGTTTATAAGACATAGGGACTGTGATTTGGCACAAAATTTGCCACGTGCAGTTTACGCAAAAATGTGACATTCTGGGAAAGTTTTACTGATGGTAATTTTGAGAAAGTTGGTAGGTATGATAATGCTAAAAATTTTGACACCAGGATATAAACAAAATGAAGCTAAAAATGCAGTGCATCTACATTGCCATCTTCACAATTTTTTTGTGGTGAATTACGTTATGCAAGCAATGAGGAATTTTTTTTTAAAAGTATGTTTAATTTATTGAACAACGGTACAATACTTTCTTTATTTGCATCTGTATAAATTTGGAAACAGTTAAATAAAAAGAGAAGTCTTTTTGCGTGGTAAAAACATGAACCACCGCCGTGATGTCCCTGTGACGTCGCGATACTCTACATTTTATTGTATGTAGGTCTAACAAGCAAACTACAGCAATGTAGGGTCAGGTCACGAAATAGTTTTTTATAAAGTAGTTTATGCGGTAAAACGTGTACGGCTGGAACTCCAAATAGTATAAACGGGTTTATGCAGCAATAAAAT
Source organism: Medauroidea extradentata (assembly GCA_003012365.1). Lineage (NCBI taxonomy): Eukaryota > Metazoa > Arthropoda > Insecta > Phasmatodea > Phasmatidae > Medauroidea > Medauroidea extradentata. The sequence continues at coordinate 105,501 of PNEQ01001464.1, read as the reverse complement.
ACAATTTACTCCAAACATAGTCTTGATTTTAGGGCTGTCTGACAAATCACAGCAGACTGCATAAGCTACAAGAAGCTATTAACAACAAAACTACAGTTTATGTATATAATTATTTGTATGTATTGTGTACAATAATTTAACAGTTGCAGTCAATATCGTACAGTTTGCGATGAAACCTCAGCAGCTGTAGTGTTTTTGGCTGTTCCACTAGCTGTGGCGATGTCATTAGCTAATAGGCGAGTTCGTCACCCATGATTGACCTATAATTCGAAGGGTGGGCGGGGTCTTGCGAAACTTGCCCATAGATGGCAGCACAGGCATCGTGTGAAATGTAAAGTTATTGAGAGAGAAAATTGACTTTTAACGAATAAAATTTATCTGCTATATTACTAGAACGGTCTATCACCAGTCTGGGTCAGATTTCGTTAAACACATTCCAGCTATTAGCTCGATAGTTTCATTTTTTGTACGCATGCAAACTTCATTAGGGTGACTTTTGAAACCTAATCTTTGATTCTATACCGGATCTGAAACATTAAATTTGTAGTAAGTTATCACTCTGTAATTTAAATTCAATTGACATAAACTCAAACTTATAACTAATAGTCGCAATGTGTGAGTAATATACCTTGCTGTCTTTACTTCTTTAAAAACAACACCTGTGAAATCTTTGTTGTTAACTAACAAATCTGCAACCATGCATGCCTTACAATGGGCGAATTTCCAGAGTTACCTTTTACACCTTTTACGTAACTGGGTTAGCTAAATTCTATCAGTTTTTTGAGTCTGTATAAATTTCCAATACACACAGTAGTGCCTGGCGGGCGGCGGCTGGTCAAAATAAGTACGGCTACGTGACAAATGTGTTAGCTAAAAGAACTTGTTTTCAATAATCACGGGCAGTTTCAAAATACTGTATAGCGTTTTAAAAGCTAAGTAATTTGAGAATTAAAATGTTCCATTAGCTGTTGCTTTTCCTGGCTGCATTTAGTGCCGAAATAATTCAGAAGAATAAGATAAATATTAAAAACTTTTTCTAGGAATTTTTACTGCTTCTTACTGGGATTCTTAGAAATAGATGTCAGTTAATGTTATTTTTATCATCGTAAAGCAGGTTTTGTTTACTTTGCATAAGGTAAGAACGAACTAGAGAATGTTAACGTAATGTAGGGTGCAATTTCCTAGCTTCAGTTAACAACCAAATGAAGGTTATTATTTTATCAGAAGGTGAATAATAAATGCTCTAGTACATGTAATTTTCATGTTAATAAATGTAATGTAAAATGTTAAGTCTATTGCCATAAATTTTGGAAAAGTTAAAACTTTTCAATTTTATTTGATGAGGCATTTATTCAGGGTTATCATATTTTCAGTTTCTCATGGCAAATTTTTAGGCTGCTGCGTATATTGGGGGTGGCTTATTTTTCGGAGCGGCACGTATCCTTCAGATTTACAGCAAAAACATGCACATTGTAGTGCGTCAGTTTAAGTTGTGTACTATAACAATTCTTATTTTTTAAAAACTATACATATTAAGTTTGTAAATCAGTGTAATCAGAAATGTTACAGCATGCTGATAATAAGTGCAACTGTTCTCTTATGTAAATATGAATACAACAAAAGTAAGATCTAACAAGTAGACACATTTTGAGAGTTTTTCAATTGGTTGTGAAAGGGTTTAATGTTTTTTTACAAGTCTACATAGTTTTGCAATGGTAACTGGAACGTTAACATTTTATGTCAGGGGGGGGGGAGATTTATAATACAGTGCTTGCTGATACAGCAGTTTTGAAAATTAAGTCTATTTGCAAACCTGTGTACGTTAAAATAGGTTGCAAGTGTTGCTTGTCAAGTCTTGAGCAAGGAAACAGCACTATGATTTTCTGATTAGTGAAATTAATTTGTATGTTTTTGTGTAGCTGTATCTTGGTGGGCAAGGAAAATAATCTTAGTTATGACTCTATTCCAGTAGTATTTGGAGAATTATGGTCCCTTGATATCTGTAACATTTTTTTTATGTACACAGGTGTCAAGCAACTTGCTTGTAAGCTAGTGGAACAGTGGCTGCGTATGGTGAAGGGAGAGACGTCTAGTGGAGCTGTTCCTACAGCTGCTGTGCACCCACCCCCCTCAACAGCAGTAGCAGTTACACCAGCCTCTGAGGGGGCAGAGGCCACACCTGAACCAACCACAGCAGAGCCTGTGTCTTCTGCTGTCTCTTCAGAAACTGTACCGGTAGTGGCGGCAGCTGAGGCAGCTGAAACTGTCGAGGATGTTGGCGAGGTGCCGGTGAAGGAGGCGTCACAGGAAGCTGTTGCACAAGATGCTGGCTTTGGTGTGGCAACTGATAAAGTAGAAGTGAAGAATGAAGTTCAGAGCAGTGAAGGTGTACCACAGTCTGTTGATTGTAAAGAAGAAGAAGAATCTGAGGAGTCTAAAGTTTCTGTGGAGAACATTGAGGCTTCGGTGGAAACTCCTAAACAAGAAGTGGAAGATGATAACTTGGATAGTGATGTGAAGAAAGAAGAAGCTGCAACATCAGAGGACTCTGGTGAAGATGCCGCTGTGTCTGAAGGTTCTTCGGGTCAGCTTCCAGTCTACAAAATCACGATACGTGACGGAAAGCAAGTTCTTGCTAAGGTACACAGTGGGGAGAAGCCACAAAAGAGTGCAGTGGTGACCACTGTCACTGCAGATGTGGAGGAGGAAGTGCAGCCTAAACAAGAAGTTAAGCAAAACGCTGTAGTCAGCTTGAAAAAACTAGACATACCTACAGATACGGTGGAATCGCCACCAAAGAAAAAATCTGATCAGGCTAAAGCTGCTCGCATGCAAAAAACTGCAGGAAAAATCGACAGGTCTGAAAGTGTCTCTTCAGATGATAGTGTCAAACCAAGCAAGAATTCTCATAAAAAGTCTAAGGAACAGAAAAAGTTAGATAAAGTTATTGAAAAGAAGTCTAAAGCAAAAGCTACAAATGATGTTGCTAAATCGATGGACGGTGTTCAGAAAGGAAAATTGAAGAACAAAAAAGAAAAGCTTGAAGAGAAGCCTAAAATGAAGGACAAGGATAAAGAAAAGGATAAAGAAAAGGAAAAGGACAAAGAAAAAAGTAAGGAGAAAGAAAAGAAAAAGGAAAAAGAGAAAAATGAGCAAAAGTTCTCAAGTGGCAGTGATCTGGATGAGAAAGATAAAGCACTTCTTGCCAAGTTAATACCACCGGCAATCAGCAAACTCGGTAAAATTCCAAAGAAGAAAAAGTTAGAAGACTCTGATAAAGTTGACGTGAAGAAAATTGAAGAGACCAAAAAAATACCAGAGAAAAAATTGCCGCCACCACCACCTCCTACAGAACCCAAAAAGACTGCATCCATTTCCATTGAAGTGAGGAAGCCATCGTCTGCTCCCCGACCGAAGACTGTCAAGACATACAATTCCAAGTTCCGTTCCACTGGACTAGAAGAGGAGTTGAAGCCACCGGTTCCTCGTGCTGTCGCAGCTGTGAAGAAACCAGTTCCAGCTCCGTTGTTGGAGAAGAAGCCACCAGTGAAGCCACTCCTGCCAGTAAAACGACCCTCTCCCACAAGAGATGTACCAGCTGAGAAAAAGCTGAAAATAGATATTGCACCTGACAAGGAAAAAGTTGGTGGTGCTAAACTTATCCCACCTAGACCAAAACGTGAGTATACATACCTGAGGTGGAGGATCACATTCGTACAGTCATTCATCTCTATCTTTTAATATATGTTAGCCTATGTACACAATTTACTCCATGGTCTGCTTTCTGATGTGCATCAGGTTTTTTATGAAATAATTATTTATTTCTGGAAAAGGTAAAAAAAAAATAAAACCCATTACCTGAAGTGTTTTGTATAGCAATAGCTAAGAGTATACTAGGTGAAAATGAAATTGATTGATTTAATATGTAATACATAACTTTAGGGTTTCATCTCGGTAAAGTAAGGATCGCTGGCTTAAATTATATTATTTTCCTTTCATTTTAAGTTTTTTGCAAGATACATTTCGGAATGTAATTTTCTGAACAGTAAGTTGGCATCATGCTTTTTTTCTGTAGTGCTGCAAAATTTGTGTTGAAGTAAGTTTTGTATTAGATAACTTAAGGAGATTTCTTTTCAAGTTTCTGTGCCATGAAGTCTTGTAATACTAAATGCCACAGAACAGACGATGGAGTACAATTTACCCTTGATGATGGCCGCTGGTGTCCAAATATGTGATGATAGTTACGTCATGGTAAAACTTTCCACTTTTCCCATGCAGAAATGTGTACAAAAGTATGGGGTACTTCATGTAAATACCTAACAGAATGTTTCAGTGGCAGTTGTTTTAAGTTGAAGTCCATTCCAAAGAAAGGTATGTTGTAACAGTTTGTTGACAGACTTACCATATTTACCCGAATATACGAATATTTCCAAATATTTAGGAATCATCCTGTTTTCGCATAACAAACCATTTTAGAGCTTAATATTTATGCATGTGAAATAGTCAGTGGCTTGTAGGAAAATATATATATTTTACGTATACACAAGATCAGTAAATGTTAAAAGCAAAAGAGTAACACAATCGCAACTAAAAGTGATGTTAACTTCTTCTTCAACATTTCTTCTGGTAGACCTTGTTACTGGTATTTGAATTATGAGGGTTTTACACTTGTAACTGCGAAAATATTTCACAAAACAGCTGCTCAAATATTGGCACGTGAAATGAATATGCATAAATGTTAGTTAGGGAGTCTTATTAGTTTTGTTACAATATGTTCAATTTAAAGTTCAGTTTAAACTGACCAATTTCCTTAAATGTCAAAACTAATTTAATGCAGTGACACTTGCTTACAATGTTCTTGCATGGTCTGTTTTCCTTCATAAATTGTTTTAAGTGTTCAGTCTTGCCATTTTCCTTCTAATACATGCGTTTTAATATCCTTGTTAAATTTTTGTTTAATTTTCTTATTTCTTCCATATAATGTTATAGTATTCGTTAAGAATGCAATATTTAAATAATGGACTTAAAATTATTTGTAAAAAATCCATTTGTATGGTGTGTAATGTGTTTTATTTACTTTGGTATGTTATAAACACTGGAAACCACATGATGTACTGATTCGGTGTATACTTTCAGTGTGTGTATGCAAAGCGTGCACATAGCAAATAGTAGCTGTCGTGTCGTAGAGTTCTGTTCTTCCGATACAAAGTGTGCACATTCACATTCTATGTCGGTATGGATTCTGTCTGTATTGATTAGTTGCCAACTCATCTGTATCAATACATGCTTGATTTTGGTGAGAGTGCATATTAAATTTCGTGTCCATATTTACTGTTTGTGTATGTTTATAGCTGCATATTGAAGACTTTAAATAGAACAGTATTTTGTGAATAATAAGCTCTAAAGTACTAAGTAACCTTTGTAACTCTACGAAACAGAAAATGAGGGTTACTATCAAAAATATTACTGCTACATGGACAAGGCGTACCGGCTACAAACTTTATAATAATGAGTGTTATTACGCATGTAATAATGTCAACGTTGCTGCCATTGTAAAGATGAGCATAGGAACGAAGGTTAAAAATATTTAATGATTTTAATCAACTCAAATTTACTATTTGTACCATTCAAATAAGAAATGGAAGATTTGTGCTTGAATGCACGATGGGTTTGGTTAAGTACAGTATTTCTGCCATGCGATCTCTAAATGATGTTACCGTATCTGCCCGAATGGAAGACAACCCTGAATTTAAGACGACCCCCCCCCCCCCCCCCAAATTTTGGCTAACCTCACTGAATGAAAAGGGAACAAAATCTGTTGTTATTCATTACTTCTCCGAACATCCATAGGAATATTTCCCTTATTTGTCCCTTTTTCTTCAACATGGTCTGTCATTTTAATCAAAAAAATGAATTATAGCATGAATGAAACTTAGTATAAAATAAAACTGAAGTCGGTAAGATTTGTAAAGAAAACTAGTATCTCAAGTATATTTACTTGGAGCGATTGGTACAAAGCCTAGTAATATGTCTTAGATTAAAGTAGAAAAGGAAAGTGATGTTAAGATGTGTTCAAAACAATTGACAGTGTTGTACTGCGCAATTGATAGTGTACGGCCAGAAGCAGAAAAAACAGAGGCCGAGTAAAGCAAGAAAAAAACATCTCTCTAACTTAGTGTACACAGCATTGGCTTCATGTTGTCAATAGGTAGTCTATGGTTACGCTACATTTTCTATGGTCAATTGCTGCGGCTGATAAAAAGTGGTATCCGTTACCGTAAATAAAGTGACTGTTATAATTCACGTAGCCGTATGTGTGTGTATATATACATATATTTTTTTTTAAAAAAAGAATACTGTAGTAGCAATAAATTACCATGTATTTTTGTGGTTACTGTCAAGAAACTGAATTTTCAGAATAGGTTTGTTGTGATTCATGTACCGTAATTACAAAAACATGACTTGTCAACACAACTTTTTCAACTGTAACCTATTTTGAAGAGACGAACGTAAGCAAGTAAAATGTTATAAATAAAGTCGTCCAGAAATTATATGCAATTAACACGCACGTAAGTACTGTATTGTAAATTTTTAGTGATAAAGTATTTATACCCAAATTGCCTTGAATTAAAGACAACCTCCTATTATTTTTATTAATTTTGTCACAAAACCTTGTCTTCCATTCGGGTGAATATGGTATTGTATAATTTCACGACTGTGAATGTTATTTTACTGTTTTTTTCCTTCAAATATTTTATGTCTTAAAAGAAACAGATTTTTTGTTGCAGTGATATACAAGGTCGTCTACAGTGAATTGCTTGTTTGATGGTAAGATTTTGTCATCCGTTTTGTCATTGGTTGCCACCAGCCAGTAGAGCTCGTAGTTTCATTTGAACTCTGCTTGTGGCCAGTTTGACGTCCATCAGTGAATTTTTCATTAGTTGTATTTACTTGAAGCGAGAAATAATGTTTGTATGGGGTTTACGATGTTATCAAAGGAATGAATTCGAACTATTTATATAGCTAGAATATTTTTTCCAGTTATGCTCTTGAGTAAATATTTAGTGGATTACTGTTATTGTACTCAATGCGACAAGTTGTTTGCCTGTGGCATGTACGAAGTTTTTTAAGAAATTGATGTAGGTTAATTTGGTGTGCGTAAAATATTTTTTGTGATAGGTATGCTACGGTAAATATTTGGTGTAACATTTCTTAAAGAATGACGTGTTCCTTTGCAACGTGTTCAGAAAAAACAGCCGGTTACTTTCGACTTTTCAGAGATGCGTATTGTTTGCATATTGCACACTTCGTAGTAGTAACATAAACATTAGGCATACTGGCAGAAGTTATGTCATGTTCCATCTCCAAACTCGGATACATGTGGCCAATACAAAGTGTCGTGAAGGTAATACAATTTTGAGTTATTTTGTAAAGTGTTAGGTGTTGATAGTTCTGTCTTAAAAATGGGTATTTGATACCAGAGTGGATGATAACCTGTCGTTGAATATAGCTGATTATGCCGTGCCTCTTCCACATTATTTTAGTGTTTCCCACAATCTGTCTGCTATCAGTCGTGATAGAACCTACCTACGGCAGGACGAAGACAAAATGTGGAATAATTCCTTGGAATGTGTTTGTGAACCCTTGAAATTGCCCATATTCTTAGACTACTTAGAAAATAACAGTAATATTAATCATAATAGTAATAATGACAACTGCAACTTGCAATTAGACTGCTGCCCAGCAGCAAGTTATTCTTCTCTGAAATGATGTGAATGAAACTACATGCATACTGTATCAATAATTAATTAGTGAGGTAAGTTAGCCGTGATTTTTTTAAGATCTCTAATTTTCTTTCATAGTTTAAAGTCTGCTTAGAGTGTTTTAAATTTTTTTGTACAAAAGTTGGTAGCGTTTATGTAGGCTAATATTTCCTTTAACTTTACATTTTATATTTTTGTTGTGTTAAGAAAAGACATGATTTACAGGAAACAATGCCACAGGTAATTTACGCTAAAATTAACTTCTTTTATTTATCATTTTTGCTAGATTGCGGTTTGTAAAACTTGGCAAGTACGACACTATGAACAAGTGGCTATTTTTCCTGATCTCTCTTAATACACTCTGCTGGATATTATGTTTTTACTAGCGGGCCCTTAAAGTCTTGAGTTTAAATGTACATACAATCGGGGCCTTAATGATAGTCTGTTGTAAAATATTTTTGGGTTACTCAGTGCTGCCTTACGTGTCTTTGAGATTGGAACATTCATTTCACATGTGTAGACTCTTTTGCGTCAAAGTTACTCTGTTTCTTACCCAGCTATTGACTGTAATTATTTTTCTTGACACACATACTCTGGATATAATTGGCAATAAAACATAAATTTGATTAAAATGCTTTCATTAACGTAGACAATTCATTACTACTTGCTTTAAAATAAGCAAGCCATTACATGAAAGCATAAAATTAAATTGCCTTTGTACACAATATGAGACTTAATACAGACGTGCTAGTTCGATGCGCACAAAAACTGTCCTTTTTGTAGAATCTTCACATACATATCACATTCTGTACTTGTTTAAATATGACAAATCTCTTCACAAGTTTGTTCTCGACTTCTATCAGGAACTATGGTAGTTGTCGGTAACACTAATAATAAAGTGTGGTGCAGCTGTAATGCTAACTTTAATTTTTTTATAGCAAATTACGTCATGCAATCATCAGGTTTCTTGGAAATTTGTCAGTTAAGGTTACAGTTCCATGAAATGTTTGAAGGAGCAAGTAAGAGCTGTTTCTGCAGTGTTTCAGAGCTTTATTGAACAAAATATAACATTTTGCGGAAATTGGATAATAAATGCACTGGTATTGGTTCACAGCACATTAATTTTTTAATGTACAGTAAATAAATGTGACATAAACTGTTATTTTCTTTTGCAGTACATTCTGAAATGGTCAAAATTCGTAAAAATTTTGCTGAGACTTACTCAGATTTGATCATTTTTAAAAATTAAAAAATTTCATGCAAATTTTTACAGATGTGGCTATATTCAGGGCAGTTTATTTTCGGTACAATATGGTATACTACAATGCAATACACTAACAGACAGAAACGTACAATGGTGTGCCTGTGCGCATCATGTCTCTTCTCTGTCTCTAATTTTATGAAGTTACTCGTTTTAAATATGATCTGAATGGCCCATTTAAATGTATACAATCCATGCTTCGTTACACATTGACGATGCTCTAGAGATTCGTGTCTGTATTACTAATGCCCGCACTGCATTTGCATCTAAAAAAACCTTTAAGTGGTTGTTAAATGTGTGGCTGTGTTAGTTCAGCCGAGATTATTACTTTAGCTCATTGTACTGTACTCAGTAAAAACTTCGACATCAGTACTTATATGTTTCTCTTGTACAACAAAACATAAACCAATATAACACAATTTTTTGGTTATTTTGGCACCCGTTTGTTGTACACAAACCTACAAAAAATTTTAATTTATAGTTCATATCATTATGGTAATTGTTGGATTTCTGACAGGATTTCAAATAACACATTTGGAGCAAAGCCTTCACATACTGCATGCACAACAATTAAACTTTTGACCTTTCGCTATAGATTCAGTGACGCCAATTTGCGTATATGATTGCCAGCAAGAAGTTACACTATGTGTATCATTAACATGAGTTTCGTCGACATGAAACTATTACCCTCCGAGCCTTCCTATACACGCGTCTGATCCAGCTATCTGCCCCTCGTAACTGTTAAATCAGGTGTTTCAGTTGAGGTCTTCCTGTTGGATTGGCACTTCTTCAGCGAAACCCAGGCTTATTAAAAAATTTCTGTAAGTACTGTATTCCTTGCTGCAGTTAAAAATACTTAACTGTCTTCTTGCAAAGCCTTGTTTAACTTTTTCGAAAGTTGGGACAGTTTTCCTCACATGCACAGCATTAATTGTGTTTTGTTTTCTCTACGGTATGACTGTTGATTGGGGACCCATTTCATATGACTTGCCGCTTTTCAAAAATGTTATAGGCCCAAGTCAAGTTTGTTTGATGTTTTTGTTCCTAGGGATTATTTTCTGAATGTATGCACAATTACGTGCTAGCCCCTATAACGGAGTACCAGACTTAATACACGACTTATTCCTAATGTAGAAGCCAAGAGTCGCAAAGCTTACTTATCGTGTAACGTGGACTCGTAGGCACCTGCGTGGAGTAATGCTCAATTTCTACGTGACTTTGTTGCATGACTAACCGCTGACATTTGGGGTTTGTGCTGGATCTTTTGTTCGTTTCACAGTAACTGAAGCTTTATTACGAAAAGAAAATTAAGCTTTATTTGCAAACAAAATGGTGTTTCATGAAAAGAAAATGAATTGGAAAGTACTGGCCTTGCACACAGTCATGGTTTTTTTTTTTTTTTTTTTTTTTTTTTCGTCTTTGTAATCACTTCTGCAATTCTAGGATTTTGAGTATTAGTGTTTAATTCCTGGCACTGATATTGTATGTATGGGACTTGGCACGTGGTGTTGATACTGTCCTTTATGGCATCATGTCCAGATAATGAACATTACCAACAGCCATACTGTTGTGTGTTTTCGTGGAAGTTACAATCCAAAACATTCCTATTAGGTGTCTCTTCAAGCATGCTACCTGACTGTGAAATCAAAAACATTTGGTATATAGGATGTAGTGACCAGTGATGGTAAAAGTAATGGAAAATGTAATTGGGCTCTAGTACAATTACTTAAATAAAATTGTAACGAATTACAAGTAAAAATTATTTTCCACAAAAGTAATCAGTAAAATTACAATTACTTTGTTTACTTTTAAATTTCCAGTATACATTCTAATATAAACTTTCTTCTGATTTACATTAATATATTTTGTATTACAAAAACATGGTAACAAATACATTACATAAGAAATATTTGTAACTGCAGAAAAATATGTTGTTTAAAGCCGTAATATAACTTGCAAAAATGTCTAGGTAACAAAGTGTGTACTTAAATTAGTGGCGGTGCTCCGTTCCAAACAGCAGCTTGCAGCCAACACACAATTTGCACTCAACATACACATTATCAGTCGGCTGTGTACCTGAAAGTTAGGAGTAATTTTTTAAAGAATCAAATGGAAACTCAGTCATAGCCATAGTCAATGCAATATTGCTTGGCGAAACCATTTTATTATAGACAACGTCGTGGCCAAAAGCAATCACTTGCCATAGAAGTATACCCTTTGTAGAAACGCATAAAATTTTTTATTGAAGGTGGAACATTTGCCACCATATTGACTTCTCAAAATTTTTTAAGATTTAAATGTAGCGCCCAGTGTTCCACTGTAATCCAACAGTATAGATGCAGTCTATGCACAATATTGTGTATTGATTTACGCCATTGCTGTTGTTTGTCGGTAAACGGTTAAGACTTTAATTGGAAGAAAAAATTTGTTAAAACTTTATCTATGAAGTGAACAAAGTGTAACTAATACTAGTAACTATTACATTTATTTAGCTAGGAGTAAACTACAAGTAAAAATTACTTTTTCCCAAAAGTATTGAATTTCAAGTAAGAATTATTCAAAAAATAATAGTTACTGGTAACAAAATTACTCGTAATTCGTTACATACCATCACTGGTAGTTATTGTAGTCCGTTTTTAGTTCATGTTTTAGTGTATAGTTTTGTGTGTTAGTATTTACTGTTAGTTGGAATTGCCAGATCTACCTCCTACTGTTGATGTACTGCCCAATCTCAATGTCCGCGTAGTAGAATGATTGATGTACTTCACTCATTGGTAGCTGATTCCTTCTATTTGCATGGTCATGATTCAATTGTTTTCACCTATTCAATAACTAATAAATTCCTCTCTGCTTTTGAAGTGTGTCGGTGATACAATGTGGGTTTTATTCTATCCTTTTGCGCTTTAATTATACTGTGCTAGCTTTAGAGCATAACTAGATCTTTTTCACAATTCCTTTAACATGCGCTGCATTGTGATATAAGACTGCTCAAAGTTACTATGGGATTTCTAAACTTTGCAGGAATGAGTTACGGA
>PNEQ01001464.1:69862-93342 GCA_003012365.1 Medauroidea extradentata | reverse complement strand
TTTTTTTTTTTTTTTTTTTTTTTTTTTTTTTTTTTTTTTTTTTTTTTTTTTTTTTTTTTTTTTTTTTTTTTTTTTTTTTTTTTTTTTTTTTTTTTTTTTTTTTTTTTTTTTTTTTTTTTTTTTTTTCATTAAAATTGCACAGAAACATGCAACCTCTACTGAAGTGTTCAGTCATCAGTTGTGTTGAATACAGTCCTTTATTGCATAAATCACGAGCGGCCATCATCTTCTAGACATAAGCAGTAATTAGTCTGTTTTAAATGCATATTATGTTTACATCTAATTTAACCAGTGTGAATTCAGTTTTTATTTCAGGGAGGGTGCAGTGGCATCTGAGCGAGACGTCCAGTTCACGCTTTGCTGCTTGCATCATTCTCTCTGTAACAGTGTTTCATTTATATACATTGTCATTGGTTTCCAGGAATGTACCATCATATTGCCCTATGTTCCTTTTATTATTTTTTTTTGTGCCCACAGAGAATTGGCCATAAAATACTTGTACTTCTATTTTATAGATAGCTTAAAGTTTTAACTAATTTTTTAAGTATAAATTTATAAGAAGTTAGGTATACATTATTGGTAGCATAAGTTCAGTTGCTTTCTAGTCAGTATTTGACTTACTCTGTTATGTTACATCATCTCATCCAGTTTTTTAATTGAAAAAAAAATAGTGAATTTCATGCATGGCTGTCTGGTTCCATGTGTAGAACCATTTTATTTAGATTATGTTATGAATTTCGGGTGTAGCTTTCTAGTTCCAAATCTTTATAGTGGTTTGGTAGTTTAGAATGTTAGTAAAAATTAGAAGTTTGAATAGAGTAACTTAAAAAAAGTTTCTTTACTAGAAAAAAATTTGTTTGCTAGTTCTAGACACTAAAAACGTGTTGCCGTTATTACATAAAGGATAAGAGTGAAGGGGAAGCTTGGCCCAATGAACAGGTAGGTGAGCACGTGTGTGCGTGTGCTTAACATGTGTCTTGGTAGTGCTTGGACACTGGGCTTATAAATGTACCGGTACCTGTAAGTTACCAGAGTGTCATCCTACGTGACGTTCGGTAGTTTCCCATGATTAAAGAGACAGCAGAAATTGAAGAGAAATATGTTCGCCGAGTGAATTTTTGGTGGGTTATGATAGTTGTGTTTTGACTATGCCACCAAAAACTAAGAATAAATAAAATTAAAATCAGAAGTTAGGTGGATTCGTGCAGACTGAAATTTGGAGTAGAATTGAAATGTGAAGCTGTAGTTTCACCTTCTGGAGGAAGCAAGGTTTTTGTGTCTGTTAAACAACGTGATATAATCTCTGCAACATGTCATGGATGGCAGTAAATTATGCCTGGCATATGAAGGTGTACGATCAAGAGCAGTTAAGTGAGGAAAATTGACTTACTGTTTCCAAACTTTTAATGTTTTTAATGCTTCCCTTCGTGTTTATATGTTAGCTCTTGACTCGAACACAAAACTTCTGCTATTTGTGAATGTAGTAGAACTTGCGAAACATCAGTGACAACTCAGCTCATTAGATTACAAAAACCTGAAATCAAATAAGGTTAGGTAATTTAATACGCCTGTAAATTCAGGAGTCTGCTAACAAAGAAGCTAGGTATATATGCAGTCAAAATTGATACCACAATGACACTGGCATAACCAGTTCTTCAGTTCAGAATCCTAAGAGGAGTCTGAAAGGTAGGTAAACAAATTCAGCAATACTTTGAAGCCAATCTTTGCGACTATATTATTTGGCGGTCTTACGGTGTATTGTATTTGTGTAGCGTATTTACCCAATTACAGGCCAACATTATCAAAAAGTGACCATTATTATTTTAAGCCCTATTTATACTTGCAAAGCTGCCGAAAAATATGTATGTAAATATTTTCTTTCGGCTTATCAGGGCATGAATACTTGACAATGCAGAGCGCGAATTGAAAATTTTCAATGATGGTGACAAACCTATATAGATTGAGCAAACTCACTTCCAAAGAAAATCTTGGTTAACTAGCCAAAATTAATATCATGTCGCAGAGCCTACACCCCACCGTGGTGCAAGAGATGAAACTGTTAAGACTTAACCCTCTGCTTTTCGCTGAGGCGTTTGATGAAACAGTTCAGCATATTCTAGTTAAAAACTTGAAATTCTGGTTTCCAATAGTGACACAGGCGATGAGATCTAATGAAATACAATTTATTTTGGCATCCTCTAATTTACATCACCCTGGCAACAAGTGACGATCATAGTGTCTTGCGGTCTTTATGGGTACTATAGGGTTCTTACGAAAAGCAAAGCATGTTGTTAGAGTGGCGTGGGCACTATTGCACACCCTGCCCACTGTAGTCATGCGTGCAAGCGGAAACAAATTTAACAGGAAAAAGATTCCATTGTCTGAAAAAATATATTTATTTACAAAGTTCATGATCGTGCTGCTTGCACGCAAATTGCAACTCCTTATTCTGATGAACAAATGTTGAACTGAAACTAACTTTACTCAGCTAACTCAAATCATTTGTAATATTAAAATATGCAAGTGAATTTAAAGTGGTGAGGAAAACGAACTGATCTGGGGCAAACTTGCTTGGCAACTAAATGAACGGAAATACAAATCTCGTACAACTATTGCGAGAGGATTTACATTTGAAACATGTAACACCCCGGGTTTCTCTCTACAGGGGGTAAGAAGGTAGGACCTTACATCTAGTAAGCTTAATTATAAAAACTCTAGAGATAAAACTGATAAAACTCCTACTTAATAAAAGGGCGTGAAACGTAGCCAAATAAAGTAAACTCAAATTCTTAAATAAAGTTATCAATAAAACTATTAAATGCTTATGCAAGATAGACAATAGGAACTAGAGTTACATAAAAATTTACGTAAGCAATTAATAAAAATAAAATCAAACCCATTAACTTGAGCCTTTTCAAGTAGAAATCCTAAACGTTACAGTTAAATCAAAATACAGAAATAGATGTGGAGACTTGATGTCTCGTATTCAGTTCTTGGTGTTAGAGTGAAATAATAGTTGGTGCTACATAAGGATTAAACTTAAAAAGAAAGACGCTGCTGTTAAATTGCTACTTCGGGGAGGTTTTAAATCTTAAGTTAAACTAATAAAACAACATTCTGCCTTACTGCAGTTATCTTCAGAAAGGACTCTTGACAATAACTATTAACAAACTGAAATGGTACGGTGAGGCAAGAGCCCCACCCTGTAGTGACTTACTGACTTAGACTATGCTCACAGACAGGGATCAACTGCTTCTCTGACACCTCCGAACAGACTGCCCACATTACTACACAACTTACGACCTAAAACTGCGCCATTGCACCCCGACCAGTTGGTGGAGTTCGCCTAGGATTGCTACACACCCAGCGTGGCCGCGATAGAAGTGACCCAGTTTTGCAGCAAGTTGCACCAAACGCCTCTAAAATTGCAAATTATTAGGACGGCAGGTCTGCAGCTGAGTTGCCTGTTGCACCAATTGATCAGCAGAGGCCTGCTTAAAAGTCAACACAATAGAGTTGTCAGCTATTTTCTCTGAAGAGAATGTCAAAATCAGGCAAACTTACACTGTACAGACTATAATCCAAGGGCTGCAGCCCTCATGAGCATCTTGCCAGACCTGTGAAATAATTAATTGCCTGATCACTGGATTTGACCCAAAACAAATTGCGAGATTCTACAAGATAGCTGTGCGTGACTGTATATAGTCTCGGCCAACTGTGGTAAAAATACATACATGCCATCACCTTGACAACTCACCAATATCTATGATCCTTCCATAACCTAGCCACAAAGTATAGTGAGCCCGTACTTATGTACCAGGAAACGAAAAAGAATATTGCATTGGCTAACGAGCTGTAAACCCATTAATTATAAAGATTTTGAATACTCAAATATTCAGTTTAAATTATTACCGACTGCAGAACGCTATATTTCATATAAAAGGGATTCAAACATCAGATTTCCCTGAAAGTGAATTATGAACAAAACATGCACCCCACGGACGTCAGTGTCGAAATTAAAAGAAACCTGTACGTAACAAATGGACTTATGATGCAACGCTACAACGTAGTACCCATTCCAAAGAATGGTTACATTATTTTGACTTTAATATATATTGGTTTGTACCCTAATTTTTCCCTTGCAATAAACCCCACAGTTTTTTTTTATTTTTCACCCAAAGTATCAAAATGTAAAAAAAAAAAAAAAAAAAAAAAAAAGCAAATCACCCTAAATGTACTTTGCTGTGTAAATTTGCATTATTGTGCAAAATGCCTACAGGCCATTTAGGATAAAGTGTGCACTAAAAGATTAATCTTTGAAAAAAATCACTTGTACATGTAGTTAAACCCTAGTAATGGTTGCATTACTCCATGTATGCTTGGCAGCGAATTGTAGCTACGTATATTTCCTGTTTTGAAATAAAATAAAACTGCCGTATTTGTATTTTGTATATGCCTCAAAATTTATGTTTGTCTTATGTAGGTACTTACTGACTGCATAATTTGACTTGGTAAGCGAATACAGAGTGATGCGACCAGATCGTCTGCACTTTACTTTCTGCGTTGCAGACTGTGTAGTTAAAAGTTTTGTTAAGTATGACCCAAGTTACTTTATCAGTGACAAATTGTTTGCAGAGAGCTATCAAAATTCTTGTATCATATTCAAATAGTTCACAAATGTTAAATGACATTTGCCATGATTTTTATCCACTGTTACGGTATTGCGTCTCTATTTTGACATACTAAATTTTGATTCAGATGATTTATTTGTGAAATTATTCTTTTATCTTAGAGTGTCTTACAATTGCAATAAGAAATTAGGCTGTCATTTTTTAGTGCCGAGTTTTGCTTACTAATTGATGGGGGGGGGGGGGATGCTCAGGGTGTAATTATTTCCACTAGGGGCTTATGAATTAAATTTATATTTTGTAATCAGTGGAGTGCAGTACGTACATTATTGTCCCTTTTCACCCCCTTAAAGGTAGAATTTCGAAAAATCCCTTCTTAGGGCTCGCCTATGACCTGAGGGGAAGCCACAAAAAAAATTTCACGATTATAGGTCCATTGGTTTTGGCTGCAGATAGATATGTCAGCCAGTCAGTCAGTGTTCTCTTATGTATAGAGTTGTACAGAAACTGGAATTGTACATACTTGCAAAATGCAGGTATTTACAATAATAATCAAAACTACTATTGATTAGACTATTCAACACCCTTGTAGTTAATGAGTAAAATTGTTAACAATTTCTTAGTGGAATATAGGTTCAGACATTTTACAGGCAATGTGAACAAGAGCATGTGGCAATGTTTGTTTTCACGTGCAATTAAAAAATAACAGACCAATTGAAAATATAAATTAAGCAGGACTTTTTTTAAAGCTCACTTTAACCTAAACCGTGTATACTTTATGTATATTTGTACATTACATTCAAAACCGTTTTGCTCCAGTGAAAAAAAGCTACCAAACTTGGCCTTAAATACATTTTCTTCAAATGTATTTTTTTATAAAAATGTGATTTCATTGCAAGAAATAACATTTAATGCTAAATATTAGTGGCTACACACATTCATTTTTGTTTGTAATATATTCTTAGCAGGCCTGTATCTATGGTTAAATATGCTACATAGTTAGTGCTTTAGTGTAACATCGTGTGCCTCTAGATGGCATTTTCACATTAAAAATTCTTGTTTTTGATGTTGCGTGGCCAGAAGAGGAAGATCTAATTTCCTGTAGAGTTTGAGAACCTATTTTCTGTTATGTGTTTTAATGTCAAAGCATTTTGTTCCTTGGGAATTTATCCTATTTTTTAGGACTTACAAAGTAAAATTAGTATTTTTATTTCGACGTGCAAGTTGTTGCGTTTCTAAATTTTCTTTAAGAATGTTGAGTTTCAGGGTGTTTGTGTAGTCGTACTTGCAGCAGTTTTCAAGCAATCTGTGATGAAAGGATTTAATTGCCATGAAGAACTGAAACAAGTGAACATTTTTTTTTTTTATTGCACATTGTGAAGCATTCTGTCAGAGTACCTGGATAATTCAGTGCTGACATAATGTTGATTGTGTACGGACAACTTGTGCCAAACGTTGAAGTGCACTGCCAGATGCAACATCACATTTTGAAAAATTCAAGAAATGTTTACGTACAAAGCAATTTCATCAGACAATGATATTCACCATCGTTGTTGGGCATCTTGTTTTTGGTTTGCGGCGAGTTTGATGTGCCAAATTGCAGGTAAGTTAGGACATTTTACAAATTCAGTGTAAACATTTTTTAAAATAAATCACTTTTCAATATGTTTTAGGTTATTTTATAAGATAATGTTCCTCATCAACAAACTACATGGTAGTCATTTGTTGAAGTTCTTGGGTTTGCCATTACAGGCTTTTATTGAAACAAATACTGCTTAGAATTATTTAAGGTAGCATATGTATATTTTTAAAGTTCATCCAATATCCTAGAGTTTTTCTCCTGTTACTATTGGTTTTATTTATATGTATTTATTTTTTGTACGAGTAAAATTTAAAAGTAGTTCATTTTTTGCTACTAATGGTCCTCTACAGCAATGAAGATTTAAAATATTTTTCACTTGAGTTGGTACAGCCTGCATATTATGCGTAGCATGTTTTTTTCTCCTTCGTATAAAAACAGGTACAGTGAATCCTTAATTTAATGTAGATTACAAAGTTAAGTCTACGTATGTAAGAGAAATAGTACAGTGAAACTACTGTGTCTATGATCATTGTATTCTCCATTCACTCCTTCTAGAATTTCGTAATAAACCAATATTTTCATTGGCTGCCAACCGCCGTGCACAGTAGTTGTGGACGATATACAGATCCTTATCTGTCGTGTAAGTGAATTTACCAGCCCATCCATTAACAAGGAAGTTTTAATACCCAAACATAAAATATTTGCACAATTTGCAAACACAATCTACGTCCCTGAAGTTTACCATTATAATTATGGTTAGTGGAAGTGTCTGTACAGTTGATTTCACGAGTCATTTCATGACTGGTGCAATATTAAACGTATCAGTTTCTTTTTACTTGTGCCAATATTCTGGCATGTTTGAAATATATTTATATGCTTGAACATGAAAATACCAAAAGTTCAAAAGTTTAATCATTGCAGTGGTAAAATAAGTCAACTGTTAGAGAAATGTCACAGAAACTATTTAATAACTCAACATTTTTACGTGTTGTTGACCTTTTGTTACATAGAGTACTAAATTTTGTGCTGCGTCTTTGCCAGAACTTTCAAATCTTATTTCTGGTCATGACATTAAACTGTAAATAAGTACTGAAATATACAGAACTAACTTGAAATTTTTTTTGCTATACAATATTTATCTTCGTATGTTTTGCATATTTAGGTCTTGATAACTAGGCCTACTTTAAAAACAAATGTTAAATAATATATTGTGTTATTATAGTCTGTCTCGCGTAAGAATTCCTTTTTTTGACAGTTCAAAGGATTAGCATGTGTGCAAATCTCTACAGGAAAATACTTTTAATTTTTTGTAAACTTCACAGTTTGAGAGCCACCTGAGTGTGTTTGTTCAAATATCACTTAATGGCAGTGGAAAACACTGCTTATTTCATGGAAACAACTATAAAGTTATGCCAGTACAACTGTCAAAAAATGGAATTCTTACATGAGATGGACTATATGTGTACAGTTTATAAGACATAGGGACTGATATGATTCAGCACAAAAATTGCAGCGTGCAGTTTACGCAAAAATGTGACAAAAGTTTTACTGGTGGTCATTTTGAAAAGTTGGCAGGTATTTAAGCTGAACAGCGCATCCGCCTTGATCCTTGCCTGTTGCCCAGTTTAACCAATATCGTGGATGTATGGCAACATTTGAATGTTTTCTACATGCACAAACAAAACAAAGTAAAATTATAATAGTAGAAAATATATTAAACTTGCAGTTTTTAACACCTGACAAGCCAAGAAGGTATATTACAAGTATGACGACCAAACGTTTTCAAAAACACAAGGTTATATTGGTAAAACCAGAATCTTGTGATGAAAGCTGTTCATGTTCACTTTTTATAGAATCAAAATCTGGATTCAAAATTTAATATTCTACTCTATGTATGAAGCACTTTCCGATCTTTGTTCATTCCTGTATTTTATTCGAAACTAGCTGTTTAATTATGTAATAAAGTGGTAAAAAGTACCAGACAGGTTTGGTGTTCGGTGAGGCCGCTGTGGCCGGATGCTGGCTGAACGGTCAGACCATTCGATTCCTGGTGGAATCTATTATTCCATATGTAATTGTAGTTAGAAAATTCTTATTATTTTCGTACCTGCAATTGGATCTGTAACAATAGTAAAGGCAAACAAAGATTTATGGTGTCAAAAATTCCCTTAATATGTATTCTGTTCTGTAGTTAGGTTAAAGTTGCATTAATTTATACAGAAGAAAAGTTATAACTCAAAATACAAAAATTCAAAATGGCGATTATCTCTCCCTCTTAAGAACCAACATAGTGAAGAACCAATCATCCCATTGTTAATGTGTATTTAATACTGGTGGACATGTGTATGTGTGTGAATCAACATTTTAATTTTAACCTAAAAAATGTCTTTTTTGGATTATTTTATTGCAGGATAGCAACCTTTGTAAAGGTGGTATTATTAATTTTCACATAATTAGGACACATTATGTGTATCCCATCTAAGACCCAACCATGAGAATGCTCCAAGACGGTGTATTGTGAATGCATTTTGTCTTGATAGAATCATTTTTATGGTGATAGAAATTGTTTTCAAAATTTGTCACATAGTTAAGGGTTCACTGTACCTGTCTTTTTTTAATGTTAATAAATTGCTTCTCTGTGCTACGAATACGGATAAATATTTTGAATTGAACTTACATTTGTGTACGTAAAATTATGTATACATTTCATGCACTACAGATTTCTGTTAGGGGTTTGCCAGTTTTACTTCTTTTTTTGCTGGAAAAAAATATTAGCGGAATACACTTAATTTGAAAATATTCATATAGGTTAGCCTTCTGTAGAATGTTGATGTTGAGAAATGGTTCTTTTTTTATCTTGCACATACAAAATAAGTACCAGATGATTTCTGTGTGCTTGTGTAACTATAGTTTGTGGTACATTATTCTATGGGATTACATTTAGCGATAGGTGTATTCTGATTCCAGAATCGATCTATTCCACTGGAATTGAGACAATAGAAGAATCCCTTATTTGCTGTTATTATTTTGCTAATATAGACCATGAAAATACACTACTCTACACCATTGGTGATAAAAGTAATAATGAAATCTTGTTTGGCTATAACAGTCAGCATATTTGTTGACACAATTATGTTGCACTAAAAATAAATAATACAAACTCGTAAGCTACAAAAATTCATTAATTCAGCAAAAACCAACAACATTTGTTTACAAAATACATTGCATTTGTGGTTTATGGTACTGATAAAAAGTTGTAAGTACCGGAATATACAGCCGCTCTCAGTTCCATTTTTTTCCGTAGTTCAGTTTAGGCATATTGAATTAAACACTTGCCACCATCATGGATATGTCATTCCACACATTGAATCTACTTTAAAACAACTGTTTCCATCTTGGATTTTTCATTTAAACTAAGTGAAAAAATTGGATAGTTTGTGTGGGTCGTACAAGCAATCCTAATTCCAGATTTCACACCTAATCTAAGTTTTGTTGTAGGGTAAGTGTTATGATAATATTTTTAATTTTCTTATTTGTTGTAACAATATAATTTGTTTCAAAGAGACTGAGGATATGATAAATTTTTTTTTCAACAAAATTTAACATTACAATAGAATGGGGAATGAAATTAATAAATCACAGTTTGAGAATCAATGATGGAATCAGAATCAGCAGATTTTAGGAACCAACTCAACACTAAATTTAATGAAAAATTATCTATTACAATAGTAGCAATGCTGCTATTGGTAATACTATGTTTGCTTTTGCTACTTTTAAAATTGTGAAAGTATGTTGAAACTGCAGTCCTTCTGGTAACAAAAATATATCTTTAAAATTTTTGGGAAAAATTGTTTCTGAGGCTGCTTATCTTTAAGAGAAATATATAAGAATTCCATTTCCATGGGAATGTGAATTTGAGTAATTTAAACATATCTGTATTCAACTGTGAGTGTACTGGAAACATGTGCCAGTACTGGTCGGCAGTTGGAGCATCAAGAAGAGATGGTCGCCGCTCAGTTGCAGAGCTTCTGTGGTAATGCCATCTAACATCTTGAAAACAAAGCTCACTAACCCCTTGATGTTTTCACTGCGCCTACTCTGCATTACTTTTTAGACTGTTGATAGCACTGAGAACTCAATAAAACAAAACATTGTTAGAGTATTGCTTTCTGTTGAAGCCAGACATTTACTGTAAAATGTCCAATTGCATAGCTCTCTTTTTACTCTCTATTTAAATGTTATGAATGTTTTTTTTCCCTTAAAAAATATTTTTGTGGTACAGTCCATTGGGAAATAGTGTTGGAGGAGTTTAAAATAGAACTGACACAAATGTATTTTGAAGTAGTTGCAAATCAAATGCCACAAAAAATTTTATTTAGTTCGTTTTCTCAAAAATCCCAAAGTATTTGCTACAAACATTCTTCTTGCTTAAAACTGATTCAGTCATAAGAAAATACAGAAATAAAAGTTAAATGTGTTAAAATGCTAGGCAAACTGCTACTCTCATATTAATGTTGCTGCAACTTGTCAGCAATTCAATATTTAGTGACAACCTCATTGGTTGGTGAATTGAGTTGCGTGAATGAAAAGACATGCAGGATAAGCAGTTATTAGTGTAACAGGTAGACGTAGCATTCAGGTTCTGTCGGCAGCACCTAGCATTTGAGGCATGAAATTATGTTTTTAGACATTCTTTGTACAGTACCAATATATAACCAGACATTTGAAGGCTGTGGGGTGTTTTTAATGTCATAACTTTTATTTATTATGTGCAATATGTTCAATAGCAGGAAATCAATTTATATTCAAAAACGAGTAATTTTGGTTTATAAGTTTTTGGACAGTTCACAGTGTAGAAATATAAGGCACTTGTGACAATCCGGAAGAGTGGGAAAAATATTCTGTATGTTGTCAGCTCATCAATGCAGTTATTTGCATTATTTTAGGTGTTACATTTCATTTAATGTGAGGAATGCAGTAGGGCTATCAAAATAAAAATTGTATTGTTTTGATAACACATTTATGAAACAACTGGATTGCACAGGTCAGCTTTCGTGAGAATTACATGTGAACTCCTAAATACTTAATAGTGCTTGTGTTAAAGCAATCATTGTTTCATTTTATCAACTTAACACTGCCGGCACTGTCAAATAATTCCCAGCATAATGGTTGCGTAGCTGAAAAATTTCAGTCTGTTGTGTGCAGACATTCATCAACACTGTCGTTTACTTGTAGCAGCAATATGTAAATATTTTATTTAAATAAATAAATATTTACCTGCAATTTGTGTTTTGTCTCTTGGTAGTGTATCATTGTGGAATACCATTTCAGAAAGGTGAGGTAGTGTGAAATTATACTGGATTTTGCATAATTTATAATGTTCCAAATGCAATATCCTTCAATGAAAAAAATGGTGCACTTTTTGTATTGTATCCACAACTGTACATATTCAAGGGACTGTGTGTTTTATTTTTATTTGTATGTAGGTTGCATGCAATCCAGAAATAACAGTACATAGAATCCGTAAATTTATGGAATTAGATCCTGTTACTAAAATTTTGTAGTTGGACTTGGATGGTCACAATTACATTTAAATATTAAAAAATAGTCACTGTTTGACACCATAATAGGAAAATGCATCATGTACTAAGTCTACATGTCGAACAAGATAACAATGCAAAGATATGTTCCTTGCCTCATCAACTCTGTTTGGTTTTCACAATTAATGTATTTAAATACAAACACCTGCGTAAAGGTGAAGGTTCTCATAATTTTGGCACAGCCGGGTTGCCTGTGTTTTTTACAATAACGTGCTGGTATGCGATGATAATGGAGACGTGGTTATGACAGTATTGAGTTCAGTAAATTGTGGTGGTAGAACGTTCGGAAAAGAGATACGTTCCATAACGCTATATATTTGTTTTCATTGTGTGTATGTTTGTATCTAAACAATGATAAAGCCAGTGGTTAAGTTTTTCAATCGCCCTATAGCAATACAGATAATGGTTAATTATGTAAATAAGTGTACGTACATATAGTTGTTTCAACTAAGATGGGTGTAAGAAGTTTTTTTTTCTTTCCCCGAAAATAATATAGTTTAGAACTGTGAAGCCCTAGGTTATCCTAATATTTTACTGGGAGGTGAGTAACATGCATGATGTATCTTTTACTCCAAATTGTGTAAAATGGAGTAAGAAAGCATATATTTTCTATCTGCAAACAGCTTCTCCATATCTATTGGTGCATTGTCAGTCTCATGGTGTTTAAAAATCTGCCCCAAATTCCATTTTGTCATATTCATACGTGCTAACAAATTTTTCGTTAGGTTGTTCTGGTTTAAAATAAGGGCAGTCTCAGCTACTTTTGCAGTGGTTTTGTTGGCAGGTACTATATTTTTTTAGAACTACATGCTATGGTTACTCTTTGTCTCCAACATGACATTAAGTCGTCAATTCGTGTACCCCATGTTCCTAGAACATTTTAATGTCAGAGTTAGCTTTGTTACATAGGCTGCTTAAAAACAATTAAGGTTTTTGTCAAAGTTAAGAAAAATTTAAATTGAGAAGAGGATTCGAACAGAGATGTAGCAAGATAGTTTGCAGGACAAGGCCAAGTAGTGTCTTGTCTCTTAATAGCCATACTTTATACTTCATTGGGTTCTCCTTTGTAACAGGTGTATCTTTCAATTGTTTTATTATTCTTTATTGCATTTTCTGGAGGCCAACTGGTACATTACATCACAATAATTTGTTACAATTCCTATAGTGCAAAACCTACCCAGATACCTACTCAATAGTAGTAAAACTCAATTGAACATTACTGCATTTGTTATATCGGTTTGTGCTGGACACTGTTGTAATAAGAAGTCACATTCAGTTATGAGGAAGTGTGGCTCGGTATGAGAACACAAGGACCACCTCTGGGAAGCTCAGGTTGCTTGTGTTGTGAAGAGTTGGTCCAGCAAAGCAGATACCTGTCAAAGTACTGGAACTTGGTGATTGTCAGCTTACCCCACCTTAGCTTTGGGCAGTGCAGTTGATAGTTAAAGTAGTCTTAAAATGATGTGCCAGGCTAAAAATGGCTATTTAGAGTGTTAACGAGGAATCTGAATCACAGTTGCATTAAGTTGCTAAGTCCCAAAAGTTTCCCATATTTATGGATTTTATTCCAACTGATCTTCGATGTTTATAGATGCACAGTCCATTCTTATACAGAGACACTGTTCCTCTATTGACCACCATGTTTACAAGGAAAAAGCTTTGTTGCAAAAAAGGGGCAAATTATTGCTAGAGATCACACATTAAAAAAAAACATGAATAGGTGCACCTTAGAAGAGGGTTGCCTTGGCATCCCGCTTCTTGTAATGCCCTATGTACGCTGGCAGATACTAATTTTCAGAAGAAAATCACAGCCCAAAAAATACACAAAAGGAAATTGAGGCCTGGGTGTTACTTGCACCATGTAAATAGCTAACCTTTATCAACAGTCCATAAAAAGTTGAGTCGCAGCCAGTCTTGTCAGCTGTCATCGAAAATGCAATGCTTTCATAAAAATGGTGGATGCCCACATAAAAATTAAATACACACCAAATACTAACTACTATGTGCATCCTATTAAATTGCTTAACATAATTGAAACCCTGTAAATATCATAAATAATTTGCAAGAATATCTGTGCGTTGTTAAAATTGAAAATCTTGATACACAGAAGAAAATTATTCATATATTTTTAATTCATAGCCGTTATACTGCATCAAAAACAGTAATAATGATAATTGTTGACTATAATAATGTAATGCTGGGTACCTAGAGTCAATGGAGTTTCAAAATTTTCAACATTGTGCTAGCTACTCGTGGTTTTTAGCAAATTAAAGTAAAACAAGTTTTGGTTTACTGATATTAGTAACCCGTAATTTGGATTTCCTTTGTAGCATGGAAACATGGCCAAACCATATTCTAGCAGTTTTCATATTCAGTTGAACATATCTGATGGAATAGCCAAGATATATTTCGTAATACAGATCTTCAGATTGTCAAGTCTATCAATTGGTGTTAAGTCCACATTTCTTTGGCTGTGCCCTACAAGGAAAAATCCAGTGGGTTTAGTCAGGCCAAGAAATTGGATAGTCTCTGGCATCTTCCTGAAAATGTGCTTATTTAGGAAACTTTTATTAGGCCTCCAATTAGGTGGGGCCCCATCTTGTTCCAAAATGTTTTGACTCAATGTGATCAACGTACTGCATTCAGTTGCAACATGTTCAGGTAGTTGTGTTGACCGGTTTCTTGGGGGGGGGGGGAAGTCCAATAACCAAGTTGTGTATTACATAATGTATTCATTTAGGCACAACCACGTCCATGCTTTTTAATTACAGAGTTTTTGGTGTCCAAATGTCCGCATTATGCCTGTTGAGAACTTAACTTTTGAGATCAATGCTGGACAGCATTTCTTTGCAAATTGTTGTCCTGAAAATTGGTTACTTGGTTTAAACTGTTGCATAGTATGCACACAACCTCTCTCTACTTATGCAGCACATTCTTATGTAGGGAAGCATGTGAAATTAATTCTTGTGAAATGCTGCGTATCACTACACATTCATCACTAACACACTGTCGGCCACTTCTTTTGCGATAGTGAAGAACACTACCAGATAGTCTATAGAGTAAAGAAGGTTAAAATATATTGGTAATTTCCCAAAC
This sequence comes from Medauroidea extradentata, assembly GCA_003012365.1. Taxonomy (NCBI): domain Eukaryota; kingdom Metazoa; phylum Arthropoda; class Insecta; order Phasmatodea; family Phasmatidae; genus Medauroidea; species Medauroidea extradentata. The sequence goes on along the minus strand of PNEQ01001464.1, from coordinate 78,436 downwards.
AACTGGATAAAAATGTAATATAGCTGTTACCACCAAAAGTTTGTGGCAAAATAAATCACAGCTTTACTTTAATGTGTTGAGAACCATCTGTGCAAAGGTCAATTAAGCTTCTTGCCATCAATTTTTGAGAACTTCCATAATACTTAGTCATGAAAGTAATACCTAACTTACGTACTCTTGGCAAGAAGACTTGGAGGTAACCACATTCAGCAGTTGTTGGCTTTAGGGCCTGTATTACCACCTCCGAATAAAGTCCTGAATAAAATGTATTCTCTGGATAGTGACAAAGAGCGTATTACGACTCCTGAATAGTGCTATTCGGGTGCCTATTCACTGAATAAACTATTTGGTGCTCAGACCAGCCGATAGCCTCTTATTCGGTGAATAGGTATAAAATGGCGGCGAGCATTTTGCCACTCCAGGGGCATGTTGAGGTTAGATACATGTTAAATAGAAGGTTACTAATGTTTACCGAAAATAATGAAATGCTGAGGCAAGCACAATGCCTGTAATAAACATTTATTCTTAAACTCGGGAGCTAGATAATAATATAAAAAAATTTTCATTTTAAATTTGTACTTAAATTTACTATTAAATTTCTACCTTTCGTCTATGGTAACCATTAACATCTATCGTACTTGCAGAAATTTTTTTGCAGTTTAACTAATTGGATCTGGCAGCACAATGTGTATTTCAAATGAATAGCTTGAAACAAATAATTGACAAAAATTTTAATTAGGTAACACAAAAATTATATATTCTTTAACCAAATAGTTCAGAAAAGAAACAATGAAAACTGCTATCTAGTATTTAAATAACTATTTACGCCTAACAAACAGTATAATTTAAGTTCTAAAGTTTATTACGCGTAGAGCAAAGAGTATTTTATTACGTAAAATAATATATCGAAATACGTCTGACATTGATGCAAAATTTCCGACATTTCAAATTGAAACCATAATAGTAACATAGTAGAGCATGCATTAAAAATACTTTTTACAGATACGACATTTAATTTAAGTAATTTGAAATCTGTTCAGCCTTTACATTTTATTTCATTTATATATTTTGACAGATATTATTTAGTACTGGCGTGCGATTTAATTTAAATGTTAGTGCCATCTGTCGGTGTCGTTTAAACTACACCTTAAATGTAAATGTACGTCCCGTAGTTAACATGTTCGATATTGAAGTAATGAACTATCGCAGTGGTTCGTATTACATCAATATTAGTTGATAATTTACTTATTTCTTATCATAACTCGTAAATCAGCATATCTAGATAAATTCCACGTCTTTTCTATCTATAATTACACATCATCTAATCTTCACCAACACCACGAAGCTAATTTTTACCAAACAGTATGAACTTAACTAGTATTTAAGTACCAACCTTCGAAAAAGCTAACCAAGCACTACTGAATATTTGTTGAATAACTATTCTGTTGCTATTCGGAGGTTGTAATACACTAAGGTTTGATTATTCCCTGAATAGCTTATTCATGTGATATTCAGATCTTTAATTCGGAGGGGGTAATGCAGGCACTTAATATTTTATAGCTTGTCTGCATTTTATTTGTTATTCTGATATAAATTTTAATAACTTTTTATAATTGCTGTTAATATTTTCAGTAAATTGTTAATTTTGGAATGTTGTAAATCCTAATGTCTAAGGAGCACATTGTCAAAATTATGTTTTGGTGAATAATCCATTTTTAATGTAGATCCTTAAAGCTATTACACATACCTGTGCATTCCAGTTTGCACAATTCTCACATTACTTCGTAGGATGTTCTGTAAATGTAGTACACATGAAAAACAGTGTGTGTTAGCATCCAAGTTTTTTTTTTGTATGGGGCTGTAAATTTAAATGTAGTTAGATGTCTTGGCATTAAATATGCTACAGTTTACAGTGACATTGACATGAGAAAATAACTCGAATTGAGAGACTCCAAGCATCATTCTTATATTGCCAAAATAAAATTAATAGGTTTACGTGTCATTTTGTGTATTTGCTACGAGACAGTACTCAGTGTAGCACAGCGCAGTAATATGAAATATGCGACAACTGTCCATTTGAAGTAATGGTACTTAACTTTTCTGATACAGTCACTGTCATGAAGTTGCTGATTACACGTGCTATTTGCTTCATGTTGAATGGTGGTAACATCTCATTGTACTGTAGGGCAGTTGCAACAGTTAACATAGTAGTGAAGTAGGTTACATGTTAGGACTTTTAGTCAGGCGTGGAAAATATTTGCTTAAATTTGTTGTGCAGGGCTATTCCTCTTGGTTTGGACTTGGACAATGAGTTGGCCATGGCCACAGTGTGGTTTACAAATACTTTCTTCCGTAGAAGCTTGACTGATGAGTCAACATTAGTGTGCATAGAAATTTTTCCCTACACACTATTTGGTAGTTTGGAATGGTATTTTCATACGAGATAGTGAGAAAATAGTTATCGTGCTGTATAGTCCTTGCCAGAATGGTTGCCATGTTACTTTGCTCCTGGCTTTTGCTGCTTGGCAAACCAAGTAAAAATGTATGAGGTGAAGCTGGCTCGAGATTTTGTAAAGGAATAGTAAGGGAAGTAATATGGAGTAGCACTTACTTGATCAGAAATATTGCTAAAGTGGTTTGAAATGTTAGTCGAGTTGTGATGTATAAACAGTATTGTGGATGATGCCAGCTTTCAAAACAAAATGTGCATGTACCAACCCAAATTCACAGTTTTTGTTAACAGGTTTCCTTTTGTTCGAAATTCGGTTTTAATAGGATAAATACAGACACTTGAATAAAATTAAATTGTTTGAATTAAATTCCACCGCTATGAATTATAACAGCATGTGTGTACATAAAGTTAATTCTATTGATAACGGTTACAAAACTTCCCAAACTGCTTATAAGTTGTGTGAACTCCAGTACTCTATGTATGTGTTCAAACCAAAGTACAACTGTGTGATAAGTTTGGAGGACCTTTTTCACACTAAACCCAGATGCAGTTGACATGAAACATGTACATGCCAAGTTGGTGCCGATGCGAGTGTAATATAAGTGATAACAAAGTATTTTGCAGCAAGTCAGCTTAAGAGTTGAGACCCATTGGGATGCTGGAGGTTAGTAGTAATTCCACTACCTCCGTCTGAATTCTGGTCGCCAAATGTATAAAACTTGAAACAGTAGCCCATATCCCGAAGAACTGTTCAACAATGTGTGGCAGACGCTTTTCTTCATGTAACTGTAACCTCTTGAGATTAAAAGTCTCCCCGTATCACATTTCTTGAGTTGGGGCAGCATCACATATGTGACCAAATGATTCTGCAGAAAAAAATAGAAAGGCCTTTGTGCACATCTACTACTGTGCAGTTGCCTTTCAGCCAGTCATGAATGCCCAAACAAATAAAGCTTGTAGAATCTTCTCTCTCAAGCTCAACACGTATCTCACATTATCTTAAAAATTTAGCTGATGCAGAACTTGTCTGCTTTTCATATCTATAAAAAATAACCCAGCAAAACGAAGCTACGTCTTGTTGAATGTCCAGCTGCTCACAACAATGTACTTTACGCCCTAGTGTACCAGTGCAAACAAAATAAGTAAATATTAGTCTTTCACCCTTGCAGTTTGGTTACCTTAGCAAATACATAAATAAATTAGTAGAATGGATACTGAGAATGCGGTTTGAATTAAATAAATTTTAGCTCTGTAACTGCAATTCCATTGCTTGAGATGCTAAACTGGTCTTTGTATTGCAAGTGACTCCCTAGTTTTGTCTGAACAGTTAACTGCAAAACAAGCTTAATGTGCTTGTAAAATTAAGTTCAAGTTACCCTATTCTGACATGACACATGTTCAATGGTGCTGGCACATGTTGAAAGTGGAAGTAAAATAGGGTTTTTTACTCAAAATTTTGTTTGGCTCATTTATTTAGTTGTGTACTCTAGTAAAAATCTGATAAAATTGTTTCCAAGATCACATTTAACCAACAAAATAAAATTGTTCAGAAGAACATTTTGAAAATGTTTGTGTACTAAGTTTAATGAAATATTAATGGTTCCTTATATCATGTTTGATCAGACTGACTAGCAACTATGAATGTGTACTACATTTCTTGAAAGTCATTCAGACCATTCCAGAGATCAATTTTGGAAATGATGCACATGAATAAAATAATGTAAGTCAGGTTACTTTACTATGAACTATGTGCAGTGTTAGGTAAATTTGGATAAATTGTTCCCGAGATATCAGGATCTCAATTTTGATTGGCAGCCATTTTGTAAATATGGACACTACATGAACAGAATACGTGGATGTTAAATGACCTTGCGAAGACACAGTCCTGTGAACTTAATTTCATCAAAAACTTGGTACACGTTAAGTTAGTAAAGTCGCCTAAATTGTATTTTGTTCATGTGTAGGGCTTCTTTTCAAAATTAAAGCCATAACATTGTTGTGCTAGGTTGGTTGTTCCACTAGGTTTTGGTTACTGTGATGTTCGCTGTAGCTTGTGCTGTAAGTCTCCCTTACTAGTACAGAGTAATGCCGGATTTTCTTTCCTTTCTGGATGCCTAGGAACCCCGTATTTTGCTTGTCAGTCCCACGAGCGTGCACCCTTGGTGACTCCAAAATGTCAGTAAATTTTAATCAAAGACGGACTTCTGCGAATATTTCCTAGACTTTAAGCTCCCCTGCACTCCATATTCAGCCACAACCTCAGGCTCTCTTGAGGTGTTCAGTCGACGGTGGCGTGGGCAGGGTGTCTTGAGAGGCCTTGTTGGTCGCCATTCCCCAAAGCCAGTTGTTGGAGGCGTGTTGACTCACTGTGTCTTGGAACAGCGCGAGAGATGGGATCTACCTCGGGGGAAATATTGCCGGCCTCCGGTGGGCAGAATCTCACTGCCTGAAGTCCAGAGCAGTCCACCAGAATTTTTCTACATTCTGTTTGTCGGAGCTTTCGACACTGCTGAATCTCTTCCTCCTTTGCCAACTGACAGTTGTGTACAGTGCGGAGCTCAGGAGAAGGCAGGGCTCAGGTATGCGGCTGGTGGTGGGGACAAGCGCTATGTGGCCCCCACCACCAACCACCCTGCCATTTTGCCTTGCCTCCTCAGCTCCCTACTATAGGAGTGAGCAGCCTCTCTAGTGGCTTGGCAACAATAGCTGCAGCGCTTGGAACACTAATCAGTATTGGTGGATGTTCATAAGCAGGTCAGACATGCCTGTAATTCATCCTACCTGAAGAAGGTTCATATCGGAAACGAGCTGAAAAATGCCAGAATCTAGTACTGTATCTCGGATCATTTTGTTTAGAATAGCAAATAACATTTGCGAGGGCATTTTCAAACGCAGTGTACCTAGTGCTTGTGTTGGCTATCCTTTGGGTCAATTCTACACTATCGCTGCAAACATATTCCAAACGCCTAGACGCTAGATTTTGGCATTTTGCAGTTCATTTCCAACATCAAGCATATTCCAGTGGTATGTGTTGCTGGCATGTTTCAACTGCTCGTGAATGCTCGTGCAAACTGCTCAGCATTATAAATGCTGGCGTCGCTAACACAGCCTTCCGCATTACAAGTGCTGTTGCAGTTGCTAACGCCATCTTGAATAATGTTTGAAGCACCCGTCTAACTACATTGGCGTCTTCTCCAGTTATTTATGTTGTGATTGTCACATTGGTATTCGCTTCATTCCAAACGCCGCGCTTCTAGCACTCATGTTGAATCACTGGTATAGATAGACTGTGTGCTGAAGGCGCCTCGCCTGCTGAGCCCCTTGGAGCAACCTGTGACGTCGCCGGCGTTAAGGCCATATTACACTGTACCTGTACCATAGCAGCTCGCCTACCAGGCCGTTATAAAGGCCGCCGTACAAGCTGTAATAATAGCTGCTATACAGGCTGGTCAAGCATATTGCTATTACACGACGCTAGCTACTAGCATCACCAGTGGGAGGGAAGCGATGTTGATGCGCGTGAAAAATGGCCGACACACAACTCCAGCCGAATATGTAATTTTTTATGGGAAACTAATGATATGGGAATGGTATTTTTGTGCGGAATGAAACTTTGTGACAGTATCAATAATTTCATGCACATATAAATACTGCATCGTCGATAATAACGCAATAAATACAATTTTCAGTAGACAAGATACGGTTGTGTGGTAACTAAAATAACATTCGCCCGAGTTGTGTCTGGTGGTCTAATGGTAGCATACCTGCTCCATAGTGAAAAATTATTCTCAGTTTGGTGTTCAAATCTCGGCCAGTCCAGTATTTTTTTTTTTTATTTAAGTTATTAATCCGATCTATTTCTGTTTCATATTGTTTGTCAAATAGATTTTTATTTCTTGCATACCTGCGTATATATACAATGTCAGTAAACTGTTTGTATGGCCAAGCTGTAAATCTGAACTGCCTGTCATTTTTATCGATGACATAAACATCCACAATCTGTATTTTAAACTATTATTTTATTGTAATAGCTGGAGATTTGGTGTTATGTCACACAACAGAAGCTGGCGTGACATTTCTTGTAGTTGTACATAGCATAGGCCTATACTTATACATTACCTATAGAAGAGCACATAATTCAACATAATTTTCTGTACACATACCTCGCACATTTTAACCATTCGGCGTTTCTTGTTAAATAGATGTGTTACTTTCATTTATTTATTTCAAACGTACTAAAATGATAAATGTGAAAATAATAAGCTTAGGAAAAATTTTAACTGTTTATCAGTTCGTAGTTATGTCTACAAAACATTTATTTCTTAAAGAATAATGTAGAATTTGCACTCAAATGTTAATAAACAAAAAGTTAAAAAAAAGTAAATGATAACTGCCGAGATTTGAACCTATGCAGCTCAAAAACATCGTTCTTAAGTCATACACTTTGACCACTACACCATTATGATCATGCTTGCTATGCGCAGTTATAACTGTATAATAACTAAAATTTACTTTCTCATAAAATAATTATTTCAAGGTTTGAGAATAAGTTGAAACACTACTTAAAATAAACACGCGTCACTGGAGTTATAATTTATCTCGTTTTAAAGCCGTTAGTGTGTTACAGTTTGAAACTCGTGTACCCAATATTGAGCTATGATAACACTTTTGGCTTGGCTTTCTTGTAATATTTCATGCAGTTGTCACATGGAGCGCTCCACAAACTGTTGCTACAACGTGATTGGTCTGTTACGAAAGCCAATGCAGGACCTGGGACGGAAAATAGCACCGGTTCTATTACCAAACCTGGTACGAAAACTGCCAAGCCAGGTGGATAAAACCAAGATGTTTGCCGTATAGCACCTGTTATGGCAGACCTTGTATAGGCTAGTACAGAATATGGTACCATGTAATATGGCCTTTAGAAATGTTAATTGGACATAATGTGATGACGGGATCCACGAGTCACTGATACCTCGGGCCCCTGAGATTCTGCAACAAAGGATTTGTATCCGCCCGCGCGGTGCTGCGACTAAGCGTTCGTTACCCAGGCTTACATATGATACACACGCCCACCTTCGGGCACTAGTCCCTTGACGGGATTCCTCTAGCAGGCAAGCTTCCAACTACACGGCCCTGGCCTTTGCAGGTCTTGACATCCCCACCTTTCAATGTAGATGTAATGGACACATTTACCTGAGCCGTAGACTTCACACGCACACAGAGAGAGAGAGAGAGAGGGTCTCTTATCTCCCTTCCTCTCGTTACCTCAGCAATGGCCAAATGATAATGAAGTGCGGCTGGGGAGGGGAAAGTAACACGTTTCACGAAAATCTTATGTTAATCAGATTCTACAGTCGGCAGTATAGCGCACTCTAGAAATTGCGGAGTGGGAGCGTACACGGATGGCGGCTAGTCACACGACGCCGACTCCGTGCCTTCCCCTTGCCCACACGCACCCTTCCTACAAAGAAACATGCCTAGAGTTGTGGGATAGTCTCGGTGCACGTTTGTGTGGGTGCGTTCGCCAGGGCCGCCTTGCCTCCCACCACCCCGACACCCTTATGGCTCCCCACATGTTACGTAGCATGCCGACGCGCTAACGCACAATCTTATTTGCAAGAGGGTAGGGGCGAGGCCTATAGGCCCGCACAGTGTTCTATGGAGTCACGTATCTGATTAAACTAAATATGTTTCGATTGTTCACCATCTTAGCAATGAATATTTTAGTGCATCTTGTCTGCCATTTCCAAAGGTAGCTTATGAATAGAGAATTTGTAATTTTTAGATTAACTAATCATATTGCAAACCAATCGTTACATTTAGGTTTTGATTTAGGATGGAATTTAGTTTTATTATACCAATTTTAACCGTTTTTACATTCGTAATGTTGAATCCAGTAGGCGAATTATGCTGGTAACTTTTTGTGTCTATGGATGGTGGGCTAACGATAAAAATGTCCACTTACAAATATATTTTGATCTGTGTGTCAGGTTTTATGTACATTAGCAAAATGTGATGGTTGTAATTAGTTTTCATAGACTTTTTTTTTCTTCTGGTGCAATGATGTAAGGGTTCGCTCAGTCAGGAGAGGGTTTTAAGCCCTGAAAATTCTTCAATAG
>PNEQ01001464.1:31489-69762 GCA_003012365.1 Medauroidea extradentata | reverse complement strand
TATATATCTGTGTGTGTGTGTCTCAAAGCAGCTCTCTACTTAAAACGTGTCTCGCTCCAGAACTCTCTAGTCACAGAAATTACTCTACCTCGTACATCCCATGTGCAAATGCATCGCCCAAATATCAATAGATTAAAGCACAAATAGTGTGTCAATTTTTAGGAACTGCAAAAGAATATTTCATATTGTTCTAACAACTACCAGTTACAAATCATACTATATGTATCCTTTTTTTCTATGGTTTCATCTAAATATACATTATAAGCAAGTTCCTTCTGCTAGGAAGTTAAAGCTTTTCTTAGTAAATATTAATTAGATTGTTTACGTGGACATACAATATGTGTGCTTTAAACCATCGGTATGTACTCTTAAAACTGTTTCCGTCTTACGCACTTTCTACAGTGATTTTACACGGTGCGTTGATCCCGCGCAGCTTCTTGCTAAGTTCTCTTCTGCGACACTTGCACCCACAGACTAAGCGCCTAATAATCACTGCCCGCAGGCTGGAGATTATACATACACATACATCACCCGGATCCTTCTCACAGCTCGGATATGACACGAACAAATCCCCGAAGTTTCCAGGTGTTGAACCAAGCTTAAATGATAGTTCGGTTGGTTTATCTTGGAAGATGTATGATATCGACAGGTGCAAGTTACACTGCCTGCCCAAATATGTTAGACGGGATGCAGCCTCTCGTGTCACGTAGGAGAGATGTTGAGCTATGCTTCACGGAGTACACAGTCGATCGCTGTCTCGTTGCATTGTCTACAACTCTGATAACGCTTGATTTTACGTTCGTAAGAAATAATTTAGGGAAGTGATTAATGAATTTGTGTTCCGAACGTTCACTCGGTCCAAAACTTTGGTATGACAGATTAAAACTGCATCAGACTTCGGTTATGTTTGTCATGTATGCTATGTCTCTGATATTGCGCAAAAATTGTGTTTGATGTCGTAAAGCTGTGGGGAAAGTAAATGTACGGGTTGGTAATTGGTGGTGATGGCGGTACACTATTTGTAGTTTCCTTCGGATAAGTAGGTTCTACTCGGCTTGCGAGAAATAGGTTAGCCGTCACATGTATAACAATTTTCGCTATCACAGGATGTAAGATTTTTCGCGAACCTGTCAATGACATTTAAAAGTTACGTTTTCGTTAGTTTTTGAGAGCCGACGTCACTAAGTATGTTAGGTACGCCCTACTATTAAGGTTAGCGGACGGCCTGCGTATATTTGATTCACTAGTTATCTTCGGCTGAACTGACATTCGGACGGGGCATATACCGAAATACTTCCGTATTTTATTGCTTTAAACACTGAACGGATACAAACCATGTCGGGACATACTTCATTCCAAAAAAAATTGTCTTAAGGGTGTTCAAGTGCGATAGTCATATTTTTATCAAATATTGTTAGTTTTGTAGACGACACTTGTGAGTGCAGTTTTCTGTTACGATACAATTTTAGCTGGCGTAATTTTCTCATAATGGTGCGTCAAAGTCAACATTTGCATGTTCTGCTGCCATGCAAATAGTGGAAACCAATTTACTTACGTACGTGAAATAATTCACAGTGAAATAGCATATCATTGGCTACGAAATAAAACATTTGAAAAACTTGCGCGAACTTTTTTTGTATATTAAGAAAATTTACGTAGGTCAGTTAGTTTTCACTATTTGCATGACAGCGTAACAAGCAAATTTTGACTTGAACACGCCGTTACGAGAAAACTATGAGAGCTAAACTTGTTTCATAAGAGTAAAATGTATTCACAAGTATAGTCTACAAAATTAATAGTATTTCATAAAAATATAAAATTATTATTCTATCGCTCTTGAACATCCTTAAGGCTCCGCATCAGTGGCAATATTATTTTATTTTTCGCTTTTACGAAATTCTTAGAATAAAAGTGTGTAGTTCGCTATAAATTTAAGTGTGAATTCTATTTACGTTACGCTGCATTGCGAGCATCGCAGTTTAAAAATAGTATTTAGGCTACAATCAGCGCAGTTTGCTGGACTAATTGCGAGCCAAATGTACATAGAAGTTCAACTGTGATGTTTGTATTGCATTACAAGTTAAATAGAATTCACGCTATAATAGCAAATTTAAAATATTTTGTTCTCAGAACTTTATTCAAGCGAAAAATTAAGATAATACAATAATGCAGCTGATGCAAAGCATAAGTCGTGAAACTTAAATATCTTAAAACAGTGGCATATCGGGGTCGTGTTCCACGGCAGGCTGTGATAAGCAATTACTATACTCGACACTGAACTGTCCGCGAGTCCATTAGACATGTATGAGCAGGCACGCTGTTTCTCCAGTAGCGTACAAGAGACAAGGAACATATACTCCAGCAACATGCCTCGGTCTACACGACACATGTTTATTGGATCCTGTATGCACGTTAAGTCCACTGACTCAGTGTATAGACAGAGCTTATATTGCATGCCTTGGAGCACGGCCACAATATGCCTCTGATCTGCAATATAGATGTGCCGAACAATTTCATTCCAAAGAGCCAAATGTCGTACAAAGATAAAACTATGCGTTTTTGCCACGTGGAACGTTTATGGTGCCCACACACTTGGGCACGAAGGAGAGCAACGACTTTTTTTCCCCTGGTTCAGTTACACGCAAATAAATGTATCCCCGCACACTGTGGCGGGGCGCAGCGCTCTCTGCCGCACCCAATTGTGAGAGCACCTTTGAAGAAACATCGCAGCATTCGCCTGGAGTGACTTCAGAAAACCATGGAAAATCAAAATGATTGTCTGAGCCAGGGATAGACCCTGTGTTCTCCACCACGCTTAAGGCTATGACTTCATTTCTACTGCCTTTACGTTTATTTTTTAAATACTAATTTGTGCAGATATTGGAAAACTGTTTCACAGTTTTGTTTTAAAGAAAACGGGAATACTATGTTACGTAGTTTTTTGAAGATAAAATACACCATGGTTTCAACAAATAATGCAATTAAGTAAATGCCCATTTGTGAACAGATTTGCAAAATCTATATAATTTTTGTCTCAAAAATTGACTACACATTAAAATAATTTACCTGCGCAACTGGTTTTTTTTTATATCTGGTCTCAATAAAACGTACTGTAGGGGCGATTAGAGCAAAGTACCACGATCGACGAGAATAATGACGCCAATCTTCGCAGCGATCCAAGCTGGCGTGCAAAGTTTTCCTGTGGTTCCTTTAAGCGGTGACCCTTAACATTTTATTTTTGGATAGCATTGAAATCCAACGCGTGCCTCTCGCTTTGCACTTAATGAATTCAGGTGGTATTTTCGTGGATACATCAGTATTAAAAAAAACGTTTTTAGTCGTTTTGGGAGGCCCGAAAATCCTGTTTCTGCAATACATTCTATGTTCTAATCAATAAAACACTAAACGGCGTACAATTTTCTCGAAGTAAAATTTATTTTGTATCGCTTGGTTTTACAGTTATTTCTGCCAGTCACCCATTTTTACGTTTTTGTGTATCTACTACAAGAACGACTAATCGATTTGTAGAACTGAAGCTGTGCCGACAACTAAATACTACTTCCCAGAGGTTAAAAACGAAACTGGCAATTTTAGGTGGCGAAAATTTAATAAAATTAAATTATACTGATATTTTGCAAAATTTATATTGAATTTAGGCATTTTTAAAAATGCAAGAATAAATCTTCGCAGAAACTTTGCTTTAAATGTCTTTCTTAATTCACAAAAACTTTCGATTGTTTGGTGATACAAAAAATTAAACCGAAGAAAAGTTTTACCGAGTGAAAATTGTACTCTTTCGGCACGGTGAGTTCGTTACTGGTGAAATAAGTGGCCAGTAATTTCAGTATCGTCAGGTTCGTTACCTGCTGACAACACAGATGTTCTCTGAGGATTGTTTTCAGCTGACTCATCGTGCGAGGCTAAAAGTACTGATAACCACAGTGTCTGCTGAGCCTCTGGAAGACGTAGTGCCAGTATAAACAGACGGCGCGAGATTCAATTCAGTTGTACTGTAATAAACATTTACAGAAACCCAATTCATGGTAATACACAGTTTATCTACTTCAAAATGGAAAACTAACATTAACATTAATTTAATGTTGTGTATTAAATGCTGAAATTCAGGCCCCCTTAGTCGGGAGTAGTTGAAATGGCGAACAGTTTTGACAATATAGCGACGGAATGTCAATATTTTGTATTTAATTGCTATATTGTTTAGATGTTAAGCATAATTTCTGCTAATAGCAGAAATTGTCAGCCACAATGGCTCGTCCAGTGCAATAAAGCTTGCACTCGAGTGCAAGTCGCCATGGGAACACGGGAAATCTTTGCAGCCGGCGAGTGCAGTGTTGAGAGGATTACCGGGACGGAGTTTGAACACACTCGGTGCTGTCGTTGGAATACGTCACGTGTCGATGCACGTTTGCGTTGCCTACATTTCACACTAGCGCTATTTCTAATAGACTGCAGTACACGAAGACTATAATGTGTGTCAATGGAGGTAGTACGCTACTTGTCAGGTGCGGTTGACGTAGTACAGGCAAACACTACGCTTGTCCGCGCCTTTGGTTTACAGACTGCGGTAACGTGATCTTGTTGGCGCTGCTTGGAAACTCGTGGTAATATGTCAATATTGTTCTGTCCGAAAATGTTTTATATTGCTTCTGGAATTGTTCACTTTTTACCCAGAAGTAAAACCGCGGTTCATTGGTCTCCCGCGACTATTATGCCAGTGGCGATGTATCCATGCGGAACTGAATCGCTGATGACTCTGCGGTTTTTTTCTTTACTCCCAGAAGAGCTAGGAATATCGTTACAGAATTTTTATGGCAAACTTATATTTGGTTACTAAAAGGACATCGAATAAATATTTTGTGTAAACAAACAACTTGTTACAGCTTGTCAGCAAAATAATATTGCTAGTTATAAGTGATGTGCTTTGAACCAAAAAAATTTTTCCCATGGACTAAATGATTTTGTTGGCGAAACTAAATCCATTTGGTTGACTTGCGGAAGATGGCAAGCTGGCGTGCGTGAGCGAAAAGATGGCGAACGCTCTATACCTCAACTTTCAAAGTATAAGCTTGTTCGACAAGTATAACGTCTAAACTGTAATTCAGCATTATTAAAGTATCTTAGTTTTAGCTAGACCTATAACAATTTCAAAGTGGTTTATTCGATCAATCACAACAGAAAATGCTATAAACTTGAATAAAAACACCGCAGCTGCACGTCTCGTGCTTTGTGCTGCGGTGCACGGCAGTAATTTGGTAATATTATCTGAAGTCGTTTACATTTTCGCAGACAGAAGACAAAAATGTTTGAAAATAAAGCAGTACAATCGTAATTTAATATTAGGCTATACAAATAACAATCCCATTATCACAGAAGCACTCGTAGCTCAGTTGGTTAGGTCAGGACTAGAAAGAAGCAAGCGAAGGGATAGTGGATCAAATCCTGGCACAACCATACTTTTTTTATGTCTTAAAATTCCAGAAATTTGTTAAGATTATAAAATATCTTTTTTTAGTTCTTAAAATATTGCGTGTGCATTTAATATGTCCAACGAAATATTTTTATGACCAGCTAAATATTTGGTACTGCTAACAAAATTCAGTTATTTGTACAGGTACGTAAATTTCACAGATACATTCCAGGTCAGGTTGAACGCCAATTATGTATACTTCGTTGTTATGTCTGTGACTTGCTGGCGGCTGTTACGAAACGCGTTTGACTACTGCAAGCCAGTAGTAAATAAGGAAATAGTGCGAAGTGCTATAGCTTGCTACCTGCTTGTACGGTTATAAGCCAATAGATAATCGATTGTGGCTAGTGGGTGTATAGGACTGACAAGTCTAGGCTGCTGCCAGATGAATCCGCGAAATTGACGAACTTCTAGTTATTTGCCTCAAACAAATCGAGGGAACAAAATAATTTGGTACGAGCAAACAAATGTCTAATTGCCCCTATACAAAGAAATGTTTTGGTTGATTCAAACAAATTTTGTTTGCACCAACAAAATTGTTTTCTCAGTGTGAAGTCCTAATCAATGTACTACTTGTATTTGGTTACATAGCATTGACAGTCTTCAAAAAACTATAAAATGGTTGGCGCAAACGTACCTATCGCTAGTGTTTACCACTGGGCTACTGGTGAACACTGACAGTCGTTGATCTCGGTGCTGTTAAAAAAAAAAAAGTACCTCAAAAAAAGGTTATTTTCACGTAAATGTATGTTAACGAAAGTAGTACTAGATGTCTAGCTAAGGGCTCTGCCTACATCGGATTGATCTACGTATTAAATTATATTTCAGTACAAATTTGGCAGTCGATTTTGAACTAACTTCCCGATGAAGCTAAGTACTTCAAACACGAAACAGTACGTGTAAGTTTTGTAACTCCTTCATCTGTTAGACATGGATTACAATGACTTCACGTTCACTTTACTTCCACGTAAGCAGGGACCACCTTGGTACAATTGAACGTGGTTAGGTTAATTGTACTACATGTTAGAAAGAATGCTTGTTTTTTTCTTATGGGCAAGTTTGGCACTCCGTAAAATATGGCCGCTAGTTGTGTTGCTATCGCTAACGGGGGAACAAATTTCGAGAACGTCGTAAAATTTAATTTAACTAGGCTTCGAAAAGAGGGAAGTAATTACTTTTTTTATTATTATTATTATAAAAAACAATTTCGTATTTCATGACCGATACCAGCGCTCAGGCGACAGAAGTTGTGCACGTGACAAACTTGTAGGATTTCATCTTTCCTACCTGTAATAGAATGGGATGTATAACTTTCGCGTTACTTTATGCCTACGTTCCCTTTCACATAATGGAAAATTGTCGATGTGAAAGCTTTCGAGTTAAAGTGATAGTGAAGTTATGTCTCGTGATCGTCTAGGCCAATCACATTTCCGAAGAATTAATGTTTTCTGTTGTGTCATGCATCAGACAACTTAAGTATTTCACACGCTAGTTACGCCTTAACATAACGACCAAACAATAATTAACTAATTTTTGATACTGTATTTGTATTGTTTCAATGCCTTATGTGCACATATGTAGCCATGCTTCATGGTCTGTGATTGGCTGTTAACTATCAGCGTCTAGGGTTCTACCCGCTAATGACAGACATGTGGTGTCACAGTAACATTGTTCCTGTTGGCACAGTCAAATGAGCCACGTCTGTGCAATAATACATCTTGCCAATAACCATGAGCAAAGCTGCAAATGTGCACGTAATACATTGAAACAAACTGTTACAGAATTCTTTTCGCGAAAAATCGTTGGCTCTAGTTATCATTAAAAATTATGAAACCTCAAAGTTTTCCATTTTTATGGATTTGGTGGTTTCAATCTCTTATTTTTCTAAATGCCGTTTTTATTTTATCACAAAGCAAAGCATATACCTCCTAGTGCTATAAAAAAACGTCCGCTAATGAAATATATACTCAGTGAAAAAATCCCATCGAATTGTGGTAAATAAGTAGTTGAGAATTTATCGTCGATTGAGTACTGCATTCATTCGCTCGACATCTTACCTTTCCATATTCCGTAACAAGTAACCCGTATTGGTGCACCCGCGCTGCCTATTACGTTGCAGTGGTTTTGTGGACACTTTGTTTTCTAACAAAGCTATTCCGCATGTACCCATAGTGCCAGTGTGCGAAAAGAAAACATCGGTCAAGGACGGAATGCCGTTGTTAAGACATCCTGCTCACTATAAACACTGTTTCTGAACCCACCAACATACAAAAAAACGGCTTTTCCAAACTGCCATACTTAACAGTTAACGCTTCGAACTTTCCACTTATAAAATTATATAGGCACAGCTTGGGAGTTTTCTTGACTTTTAGAATGTCCGTCAATGTACAGAAAAGTAAAAATATGTGACGAAATATAAATTATCTTGTATTTGAAGCTTGGGAGTTTTCTTGACTTTTAGAATGTCCGTCAATGTTCAGAAAAGTAAAAATATGTGACGAAATATACATTATTTTGTATTTGAAGCTTGGGAGTTTTCTTGACTTTTAGAATGTCCGTCAATGTACAGAAAAGTAAAAATATGTGACGAAATATAAATTATTTTGTATTTGAAGCTTGGGAGTTTTCTTGACTTTTAGAATGTCCGTCAATGTTCAGAAAAGTAAAAATATGTGACGAAATATAAATTATTTTGTATTTGAAGCACGTACAGCTAGAAAAGGGCAGAGTAATCGGAGACTGGAACGAGAGACATATAACATAGCGTCACAACCATCCTCCCCCCCCCCCTCATTATCTTTCCCCTTACCATCCTTTTTACAAATTTTCCCCTGTCGCGTCAGTCACGTTAAATGCTTCGTTCTTTGGTTTGAAGTATTTAAGGCAGCTTGAAGAGTCAGCAGCACTCACGCTTATTTTCATACTTTTTATTCTATTAACGAATATTTTCGCCGACGTCAACAGGGTGAACGTTAATTTCTGTCCGTTCCGGGCGACTGTTTTGTGCTTGGAATTGTCAAGAATATTTTAATTATACTACTACAAAAGTTCCGTTAATTTTATTTGCTTGCAAACTGGTTCTCTAATTGAGCGTTTGCAATGCAGTGGTTTGAATTGTATGACGTTCTGTTTTTCGTTTGAACTGGTTTATGTTGTCGATTAATTACGCCCCCATAGAAAATAAAACTAGCTCTGTAATTTATGTGTTGCTGCCGATAAGTATTACGTAGTACCTTGGCACATGATTGTCCTGGATAAATTTGAATGTGCCTTCTGTCGACGTAGAAGTCGGGACTTTAATCTAACGTCCTCTCACTTCCTCTAACGTATTTTGTCTTTCGTAATCTGTGCTGCCCGCCGTGCAGTGGAAACATTTTGCTTTTTGTGTAGTGTAATCCCATTTCATTTTCCTTAGTTTGAGCGGCTATAATAATATAAAGGGCGCCAACTTCGTGTTTGTTGGAGGGCGAGAAGCTAAAATGAGCAACAAGGACTAGGTTGACATGCTAAACAGGCACGCAGTGTTTTCGTCTTGTCAATGAGACTAGGTGTCATTTTGTTGCTGGGAAGACTGTACGAAAGTTTAATTATTTGGACCCGAGATTTGTTTCGGATCATTCTTGAGTTTTTTTTAAGCTGCGCTGAAAGACTTAAAATATTATTTGTATAGTTTGGCGCTGTTTGTAAACATTAAGGGGCCCGTCTACCTGCCATGAAAGTTGTAAATTAGAGGTTCAGGAGAATCGTTTATTCACAGAAAAGATTAGTCGTGAGATTGTGTGTTTGACATAGAAAAGATATTAAGGTACCTCACTAAGGGTAAATGGTTTCAGTTCTATCAGTATCTTAAGCAATTAGAAAATATGGCCTTAACATTCCAAATTAGTGCCTTTTCCGGCTTGTGTAATACCGTTATTTTTACTTCAAATCATTTAACCTTAGATCTATCCTTTAGCTTTCCGTCCCGTGACTGTTTGTACCTTGAAACAACTGAAAAATTTTTGAGGAAATCTTGTTCTTGTAATATGTGTCCTGCGCAAATATGCAGCCAGTGTTGTGGAAAATTGAAGGATTCGCGAGACCGAGCCGAGAGGACAACAGAGAGAACGAGAGACAACCTCCTCCACAACAGGGGTTGACCCAATCCCGCTTTTGTGGGGAGGAACTCCACATCCATGGGGTCGAACGGCCGCTATAAGGACGAAAAGCGGATCAAATGCCGCATCGCCTCAACTATCCACGTGCTGAAATAGAGTGCGAGGTACCTGTCGAACGGTATTTACTATGGGACATTAAGCGGCGACGGTATAATTTTATTGGTGGAAAGTCTGCAACGAAGTTCAGTGCAGGTGGAAATCTGAGTTTCATATACATCAGGTTAGTACATTTTGAAGTACGGTACTCTGAAAAGGCCGTTTTTAGCCATGTTGGAGGGCTTAGACAGAAACAGTGTTTGTAATGAGCATAGTGCCTTAACAATGTCTGACGTGTGTTTCCTTTACATAGTTTGGTACAATATTCAGGCAGTAACTGAATATCTCAATGTGTTGTAAAGATGTGATGGTGCGTTAATATTTTATTGTTTTGTATGCTTTTTATAATGTACACACTGCAATATAGTTTCTTTTGACCACATCCCATACTACTAGTACCAATTGTACTATATATGTAGTCCAGTGGATAGGTAGGCGGTCGCTTTAAGCGGTTATCACAATACAGCGGCGCGATAGGCCTGACGCTTGCGACCAGCGACAAATTCCTGCTACATCTTCATAACAGATCAATGAAATATCGCCGGTCGCTAGTGGCACTAACTTGTGCTGCCATCTATGCCTTTGAGAAGTAACTTAGTAACTATAAAAGTATTCTGAAGAAACGTAAACGGAAAATAAAGAAATGATAACCTATCTAATATGATCGCAACAATTTAAATAAATATCAAACAGAAAACAAAATTTTCATTTTTTTTTTGCCGGAAAAAATAGAAACGCACATACATTGGTTTGCTTTTAACGAACCTCTGCAATAGATTACATTAATTTACACAAATGCCGGCATTTCAGAATCATTCTGTTAGTATAAAATAAAAACTTTGTTTCAACCTGATAAATAGTTGCACGAGTGTTAAAATGGAAACAACTTTTTTCTTCTTTGTATCCATCGCCAACGATGAGCGATGCAATGTTAGCAGCTCGTGTAATGTTCTCTACGTTCGTCGCTGAGCGTCACGTCTCTCTGTTGTGAATAACCACTTGAACATTGTCAAACTGTTTTGGACAATGTATTCAGTGATATTGTCGGGAATAAATTGTTTGTACATTTATTTTCCTTACTTCGGGTTCTTATCTAGGTAGGCTGCGTTGGTGTATGTGAGGCACAAAACCGATAAGGCGTTAAGAGTGACGTTGGTCGGCGTATGTAATACATTATCGCCTCTACACACAAACCCCGCAATAGGCGCGCAGTGCTTTTTTATTATTCATTTTCCTATGGTACTTTAAGCGGTGACCGTATTATTTTATTTGCGATACTTATGGTACAAATTCCAACGCCTATTTCTATTGCTGGGTTTACTGGATCCGGTTGGAATTTTCCTAGATACGACAGTTAAAAGTAGCTGTTTTTAGCCATTTTGAGAGTCTTGAAAATCGTGTTTCCAATAAGCGATCCTGTTTTTTAAACTGATAAGTCACATTATTTGAAATGTGTTTTCTTTTCATATATGTACAAACTTAAGGGCGCGGTTTGCCACAATTTTCATCACCATGTTTTTATTTTTATAATTGTACCAGTTATTTATTTTTTCTCCGTGTTTTAGGCACAAAAAGTGAGTAAATTATCCTTATACAAAGTTCTTTTATCTCACATAGTTTTTGCGTAAAATGGCTTGTTAAAGCCAAAATTTGCATGTCCCCGTTTTAAGGACGACAGTAAAACCAACTCATTTACCAAACTGAAAAAAATTTCACAGTGTAGACTAAAAATTCAGCTATGTTAACCACAAGAAATTTTTTTTTAATGTATTTTTTTAACTTTTTTTTATTTCGACATTTTATTTAAATACAATAAGTGTTTATTCTTTGTTTCTATGTACGTGACATTGTAGCATGCAATGCCTTTATCCAGTGTGAATTTTTTCAGTTTATATGTCGGTGTTAATGTAGTCAAGTTAAGGCGTCCGCCCACTAACCGTGTGTTTGTGTGAGTGAGGCACGGTGCCAAGGGTGATGCTGACCGGCCCATCTTGGTGCGGTATCGCCTCTACCGCAAGACACTGAAATTATGCGCAGTGGCATCGTAGATCACTCGCCGGACTGACACTCCGTCTTTTTATTGGTGGAAAGGTTTAAGGCCATGAGCTTTCATTTATTTTAAACAATTGCAAATTACTCGAATATTTTTTAACCAAATGCTTTGAAAAAATTTGAGACTCTGTACAGTCACACGATACACAATTTCGCTAGACCGTGTTTTTTAAATAATGTTCCGTTTGATAGTAATCAATTATTTTGCTTCATTTTGGCTTTATGTGACGACAAAATATGTGATATTTCAGGGGCAAAAATCCGTTTGGTGTGTTGCAACAGAAAAACTCAGATACAAACGATGACATAAGTATTCAAACTGCCGGAATGAATTTTTGATACACGAATAAATTTGCGTTAAAATATTTTCGAAACCACTGCAAAACTAAACAGCGAGGCCTTAAGAATAGTCCATTGCATGCTCCTCGAGTAGTTTCACACGAATCTTGTGAATAATTTTTCAGATACAACAGGTTGGAAAAGCTGTTTCTAGCCATTTTGAGGAACTCCGAAATGATTTTTCTTTTCGTACATACACACATTCGGCATATGTGGAATAGTTTCTTAAAAAACGTATTTACGAACACACTGCAACGTTTTTTAAGCGCGTGATAGGCGAAGCCCTTAAAACGGAAATATTCAAATTTTTTTCTTTAACAAGCCACTACCGGAAAACTATAATAGATAAATAAATTTCATAAGAGACGAGTTTAGTCACATTGTGTGTCTAAAATAAGAGAAAAAAAATGTCTAGTGCAAATGAAAAAAAAATAACATGGTGATGAAAATTGCGGTAGTCGCACCGTTAACGAGATGTTTCTTTCAAATATAATAACTTGTAACTTGCTGCAATGTGTTTCAAGCGCAGGTAGACAGGAACCTAAGATGAAGACCAACCTGCTATTACCTGTAAGTACCTACCAGAGGGAAACAATGGGGGAGTTTTTATAGATCATAAGTCTGTAGCGAGTTCTGTACTTGAGAAGCATTAGCCGTCGCTTCGATCGGTCTTCTTCACATCGCGTGCAGCTCATCTGTGCATCTGACCGGGTTGCCTCACATTATTTTCTTGGCTGCGACACATTTTTGTAAGAAAGATTTTGCTGTACGGATGATTGGGGTTGTACTAAGTGAAACAAATTAGACCTGAAGCAAAAATAGGAGACATTTTCGTGGCAGGTGCCATTTGTAAACATAAAATGATAACACTAAATTATTTTTTTTAGTAAGAAATGTTATCTTTAACTGCACATGCTTTGATTATGACAGAGGGAATTACTTGTTAATTTGCCTGGAATGCTGAGGCAGTATCTTTCGCAGTTTGGCGGCTAATATTAAATATAAATTGTTTAGTTGTATGTAGATACAGGCTGTTCGCGCTTAAGCAGACACTTTGTTGTTGTGAATTGGTCTTTCGTGAATCTGCTTTTGTTCCAGTTGCATATAAAAGTGGTTCGGCTGCAACTCAAGAATTGTAGGCAGTCTCCACAAACCAAAGTCTCAGATTTATTCAAACAATCAAATCGATATCTCTGAACGGCATTAAATCATTATTATATTTCAAGAAACTACAGCAAGCTCCACTGACAGAAGAGGTATATTTCCTTTTTTACTTACGCCTGAAATACAATAGCCAGTCCTGGTAGGCCTAATTTGGAGTGAGTGAGATATTTTGGTCAGCGCTTAACGTCGTGGTCTACAGCATCGGTGAGGGGGACATGAGATGATAATGGAACAACGCCGGAATGAAAGGGTCGGGAAACGGGAGAGCCCCGAAAATAAACCGCCGACCAACGGCATCGTTTGGCTCGATGCCCACTGCGCACTGAGAGAAAGAATCGTTTCATTATACTAAATACATTTGTTTGCATCAGCTAAACAATATTTTGTTAGTAAGACCAAGCTCGGAGTCCTCCAAATAAATTTAATTATTTCCCTCGACCAAATTATTCATTTAAACGAACTTTATTTTTGCCAAACGTATATTTGGTTACTATAGTACGTCGAATAAATATTTTGTGTGAACAAACAACTTGTCAACAAAACAATATTGTTAGTTACAAGTAATATGCCTTGAACCAACTTTTTTTTTTCGATGAACTAAATGATTATGTTGGCGAAGCTGTATCCATTTGGTTGACTTGCAGAAGTGGCAGACTGGGTGCGTGAGCGACAAGATGGCGAACACTGTATACCTCAACATTCAAAGTATAAGCTTGTGCGACAAGTAGAACGTCTAAACTGTTAATCAGCATAATGAAAGTATTTTATTATGATAGGTATAACAATTTAAAAGTGGTTAGATCTATCGATCACAAAAGAAAACGCTATAAACTTGAAAACACCGCAGCTGCACGGTAATCATTTGGTAATATTATTTGACGACGTTTACCTTTTCTTACTCGGAAGACAAACGTGTTTAAAAAAAAAAAGCAGTACAATCGTAATTTAATATTAAGCCTAACTATTCCTATTCAAATGACAAGCCCACTATCTCAGAATCACTCGTAGCTCAGTTGGTTAGGTCATGAGTAGAAAGAGGCAAGTGAAGAGATAATGGATCAAATCCCGGCCCGACCATACATTTTGTTTAGGTCTTAAAATTTCAGACATTTTTTTAATTAGAATTTTTTAGTTCTTACAAAATATTGCGTGTGCATTTGATATGTCCAATGAAATATTTTTATGGCCAGCTAAATATTTGGTACTGCTAACAAAATTCCGCTATTTGCCTCAAACAAACCGAGGGAACAGAATAATTTAGTACGAGCAAACAAATTTACCCCTATACCAACAAGTGATTTGGTTGATTCAAACAAATTTTGTTTGCACCAACAAAATTTTTTTCTCAGTGCGAAAATCCAGGGACCGACCCCGCTGGGTATCAAGCCCCTCTGAATGTCGGCATCGCGATCACGCATCTTGCCGTCAAACCGCCACAGCCCAACCGACGACGTGTAGAGGCACTAGTTCTCAGGACAGCGACGGCGACTTCTTCCCTTGAGGTGATCTCGCTTTCATAGGCCACGTCGCTTTGTCGAACCTTGTCGTTGCCACAATAACCACAGCTGCCGTAGTTCACACTTATTTACTGGGCGATGATAACATGTTTTATCCAGGTTTGACTCATAATTAATGTGAACGTTGAATGATTTTGCAACGGGGTAAGTATTTCGCTGGGCATACGTCATTGCTAGCGGATGGTGCTGAGTCGCAGGAATACCACAGCTATCCAACAAAACACTGATTAAACGGGCCGTTTTTTAAATCCTGCCAAGTTTTATTTTGAGCCAACCATAAAATAGGCTATTTTATTAGTTGTTAATGAATTTAAGAGGTAGAGAGGATTGTTGGAAAGTAGTAAGCTTACCATTAATAGCTTATTAATATTCGTAACTAAACGAAGGTTTTTTTTCTTCTTTAAGAGGGGTGGGGGTGAGACACTCGTGGAGTTATGTAGTTCCAGACAACGAAGGACGAGACAAGGAAACAATAATAGAAACGTGCCTAATTTCGCTGTAGATAACACGTGCATAAATATATGAAGACTTACTGCATCGAAAGAAAATGTTTGTTCTGTCTGAGTACGTGGTAAGTATCTGTTCTCGGAACGTCGCGGCAAGCTCGTTGAAAGGAAACTGATGTTAGATTTTTTATTTTCTGTATGTGTGTTGGCTACATTGAGAAAAATGGATTGATAACGATAGACAAATAAAGTTGATATTAATTTTGTTGCAACAAATAAATTACTGTTAATTTAACAATCGTAACGTTGAAGGCACTACTGAAATTTATTGGCTTAGACAGTAAAATTTTGTTGTCATAATTTATTTAAGACAAAATTATGTTAGGTTCATATATATATATATATATATATATATATATATATATATATATATATATATATATATATATATATATATAGTCGTTAGATCTTGCACGTGCTTTTCATTTTACCCAAAATATTTGTTCCTGCTACAATACGAACTCTTAGCTTGCTTATACTATTTTATTTATTTGATTTTACTATCATATTTACTTGAGTCATCATATTTATGACATACTATACAGATATGGTAAATTTAACCATGGCAGATATTAAATTAAAGAAACAGTTTGGTTGGGAGCAACGAAATATGTCCGTTCTGAAGTCGTTCTTGTAATGTCGGTTATTTAGTACGCTCGTGTTAGCTGTTACACACGCGGTGGTTTAGGAAACTTGTCTCGCCTTTTTGTAAGTAAAGGCACTTAACTATATTTGTAGAGTATTAATTTTTGTGCAGTTTGTATATTTATTTAAGTTATATTAAATGACTGAAAATAGGTTGAAAACAAAACCTATTACAGAGTGCACACCAGCCTCATTCTAGTTTACATTTCATGCTACCCATATTTCACCGCATATTCCGTGTAAAATGTAAAAGTTACGAAGAAGAAAACAAGCGAGAGTCAACCAAAATTCCAGAAACACATGTTTATCGGTATTACATGTCACAGGTTTACGTGAACATAAAGATTGATTTATACGTTGTGTTGCAATGGTCTAGGGGTAACGTGCGTGTGGTCGGTAATCTACAGGTTGTAGGGTCGAAGCCCTGTTCATCCCTTTTCTTTACGTTTTCACATAAATATATTTGTATAAAAGTTGCTGTGCAAATAACTCTTACTTTCGTGTTCAGAGCAAACAAAATAATTTCAATGTCGTATGATTTAATGGGTGCTTAAACGACTGAAGTCTGTCTGATTTAACAATATCTGTATGGCGTAATCAACCATGTCATTTGGTTAAAAAAATTAAATTATTTCAACCAGATAATTTTATTGGGACAAACAGTACATTTGGTTGTTTTAAATAAATTTTGTTCGGTTTTACAATTTTTTTCTTAGACTACAATCAAACTCGGCTCGTTTATATTTTTTTTCTTGATTTTGTTTCTGGACCGACGTACTTCTGCAATGGCGCATTTCAAAAATTATTCGTTTAATCATGAGTTCTCATTGCCAGGAACTATGCGTGATGCTGCTGTCATAGCTTTGTCGAAACCTTCACCGAGAG
Source organism: Medauroidea extradentata (assembly GCA_003012365.1). Lineage (NCBI taxonomy): Eukaryota > Metazoa > Arthropoda > Insecta > Phasmatodea > Phasmatidae > Medauroidea > Medauroidea extradentata. Next base: position 52,916 of record PNEQ01001464.1, on the reverse strand, counting down.
GGAGTTCAGGTATTTCGTGACCTTTTTTTATTTAGAATTCATTATGACTGTAAAATAGGAAGTTTTGGTCGGTAAAATAAAGAAAACAATAATTGTTGATTTAGATTAGAAAGGTCACGCTCAGTTTGATGCTAGGATTAAATGTTAGTCCATTTATTATCTTGCATACATTATCCACTAATACTTCAAATATACGTTACTGGAATGTTACTAAGTACTTGCACGTGGTATTTGTACATTAACGCAGGATGTTCATATTCATTGCAGAATGTACTTTGCTGCCTCATCGCTATCTTCAGGCCACCTTGAAAATCACCATAAGAATCCAAATTTTCCAGAGGAGGAGCCCTGGGATGGGGGCGTTCTTTTTATAAGCTTCCAGTTTGTAACTCCGCTACCATCCTCCTCCTCCTCCTCCTCCCCCCCCCCCTTCCGTTTGCTTCCCAGTTTTTACTAGATGGTTTCACCGCAGTGTATTTTTGTGTTTACTGTTCCCCAGCTAAATCGAGAAGCTGTTCAGCACAAATATGTACGTTAACCCACTAAATGTAACATCAATCTAGCCGTAAGTGTCATCAACATTGAAATAGGTTGCGACGATCGGTAATGTAATTGGAAAACCTGCGAATAGTGTGAAACAGAATCGCGCTGAAGTTTACTCCCTAAGCCTGAAATTTGGTGTCGACACCCAAAGAGTTAGTAACTTAACGGAAAGCCGTTGTAAATTTATTGTTTGTATAGTATCGTTTGTATCATAAGTGTACAATGTTTTAACGTTTGGCCAATAAACTTGCTGGAATGGAATTTTCGTATCTTTGTTCCGAGCATTATTTTTAGTGATGATGGTATGTCGCGAAAATGTTTCGTGCAAACATACCCTGGAAGACGCTGTAGTTAATTGTAACATGTATGATGGGTGATGTACGTCTGGCATAACGTACACTGCGCGCCAGCTAATATGGCGAGTGGCAGCTACTGAGTGAAGGGCACATTCAAGGAATTACAGCAGCAGGTCGCTGCGAAAACACCTAGTAGCCTATAAATACACGAATAAAATTGACCTATGTAAATTAGCCATTCGGGTTTAAAACGGTAGGGCAACACATTCCAGCTCGTTACCCGCCACTTAGATGGCGCGTGCTGTAGTAGACTGCAGACCAACATCATGCATCAAATATTACAATAGCGGGATGCTTATTGGCTTAGTCAAATAGCGCAAGAGCTTTAACTACAAGCAAAAGCCGGTAATCTTCTGGTATGCTCAACGTGCGTTGAAATCCAGCAAACAGTCAAGTTTTCCCGCGATAAACCTTCCCTAAATTAAATAGAAAATGTTTCGGAATGTGAACTAATTGTCATAGTATATTAGAAGGAATATTCTCTCGGTGTTACAAGACTCGGTTGGAAAAGGTGCCTGACTGATGGACTCAAAATAATACTAAATTAAATTAACAAGTTTATCGCTAGATATAAAAGTTAAGAGCGCCGCCTACCTGTGCGTTAGAGGCTCGGAAACGACTGAAACATAAGGGCGACCTTGAAACGCGCATAAAATGTCACAACAAGCCTAGCACTGAACATAATGTGCAAGCTTCCCGCTCAACGGCTTTTACTATGGGACGTTACGACCTCGCTCTTTAGTTTTGCAGTGGTTTCGAAAATATTTTTATCGCAAATTAATTCATACATCAAAAATTCATTCTTGCAGTTTTAAATCTTATAGATCATTGTTTGTATCAGAATTTTTCTATTGCAATACACCAAACGGATTTTTAGATTTTACCCCTGAAATATCACATATTTTATGGTCAAATTAATCCGAAAAGAAGCAAAATAATTTTTTACTAGCAAACGGTACATTATTTTTAATACACACTGGCAGAATTGTATACCGTATGACTGTAAACTGTGTCAAATTTTTTCAAAGCATTTAATTTAAAAAATATCAGAGTTATTTGCAATTGTTCGAAATAAGTGAAAGTCGATGGGCTTAAGGCTCTGCATCAGTCGCCATATTGAATTATTTTATTTTTCGCTGTTCTGGAATTCTAAGAAGAAAAATGTGATATTTGTTACTATAATATGAATTCTATTTACCTTGTGCTACAATAAAAGCATTGCAGTTGAACTTTTAGCGTATATTTAAGCCGTGTCAGTCGAGCAAATTAATATAAAAAAATTACTCAACCGATCACGGCTTAGATATACGTTAAAAGTTCAACTGCGATGCTATGCTTTTATTGTAGCACAAGGCACATAGAATTGATACTATAGTAACAAATTTCACATTTTCTCTTCTCAGAATTTCAAAAGAGCGAAAAATAAAATAATTGAATATGGCGACTGATGCCGAGCCTTAAGGGCGTTCAAGTGGGGAAAAATTCATAATTTTATATTTGTATAAAATAGTGTTAGTTTTGTAGACATTACTGAAGAGTACATTTACCTCTAACGAAAAAAAATTAGCTCAGCCAGTTTTCCCGTAATGTCACTTCAAAGTCAAAATTTGCATATTTTTACTTCATCCAAAACTTGAAAACCTGTAAATATAGTGAAATGGAAATAATCTTATCAAAACTACACGTCACCATCTACGGCTTGAAGCATATACAAACCCATTATTATTATTTTTGTGTTTAAAATAAATTTCTAAAAGTATCAAAAAAATTTTAAATTTTGAAATTTTTTATTTAACATAAACATTTTTCCTAACCGGTTTTATATGCTACAAGCCATAGACAGTAACAGGTACTTTTGATGTGATTTTTTTCCATTTCATTATGTTACTGGTTTTCAAGTTTTGTATGAAGTAAAAATACGCAAATTTTGACTTTGAAGTGACATTACGGGAAAACTAGATGAGCTAATTTTTTTTCCGTTAGAAGTATGTGTACTCTCAACTAATGTGTACAAAAGTAACACTATTTCATACAAATATAAAATTATGTTTTTTCCCCACTTGAACAACCTTAAGGGCGCCGCTGTCTACTCGCTCGTGAGAGGCTCAAAAGCGACGGAGCAGTAAGGTCGACCTTGAAGCTCGCATCAAATACCGTGTCGCCTCAACGAGCCAAGCGCTGAACTAGCGTGCAAGGTTCCCGCAGAACCGTTTTTACTATGGTACTTTCAGCGACATCACTATCATTTTATCTTACGCGACGAAAGGGAAAGAGTCGCTCTACAGGTCTATAATACTCAGAATATCGTGAAAATGATTACTCTTACATAAAAATCAGCGTCAAAAGTCCCGATTCGGTCACTTTCACACTAAAAAAAAAAAAAAAAAAATACTTGTTAGGAACTATAACAGTTAATGGCAAAATTATAGACCTGTACTAAGATCCTTAAACGCTTTTCTTAGCCTAACCGCGTGACAACATGTTGAATGATTATCGAGTGAAATCAGGATTGTTAAAGGTCTGCGCGCCTCTTCACGATTCTAGTAGACAGCGCCCTTTAAGCGATGACGTTAGTATAATTTTATTGGTGGAAAATCTGCTACTAAGTTCAGTGCAGGTCGCGATCGGAGTTTCAAATACACCCTGTCGGTACATTTTGAAATGCGGAAGTCTGAAAAGGCAGTTTAGAGCTATGTTGTAGGACTTAGAAACAGTGTATTTAATTAGCATAGGGTCTTAACAATGAGCTTCCGACCTTATTTGAAGTTTGTTTTCTTTTCATATGTTGACACAATGAGCACACGTGGAATATTTTCGTCGAAAATAACCTGTTTTCGAACATACTGCAATGTATTTGAAGCGTGGGGTAGGCGGTCGCCAAACCAGATCTCTTACCACCATTCTGTCACTCAGTATTTACAGTTATTTAGTTTTTTCACTTATGCTTATATGTTTATAGCTGGGCAATTTTCAAATTGTCACTCATTCTAATTAAATTTACATATTCCAAATTAAGGCATATAACTACATTTTCTCACTCCAGTTTAACTGTACTGTCGACATGTTGTTGCCATCACATGGCTATCTTATGTGCATCGGCTTTATTACTCAATAGTCACTGCCGACTCGGCTGCCTACCTTGAAACCACGGCGGGAGCAATCATAAGGTTTTACAGGTTAGATTATTTTCCACCAGGCTCGGTAATAGTTGAAGCTACATATATGCCATCAGTGACTTTTTTGTTTGTCTCGGTGCGGCGTACATTGCTACGTATCGTGTAGGTAGTTTTTTTTTTTTTTTTTCAATATCCTGACAATTGTTCCCAAAAAAGCATTTTTACACAAAAAAAACACGCGAAAATAGCTATTCATGATTTCCTTCCGGCAATTTTATTTACGTAGCAATATTTTCATTTTCTCGGCGCAGAAAATTGTTTTTGTCCGGAAGCAATATCACAAAAGGTGACAGAGTGTAATTGAAAATAATTTAACATGTAAATCCCTGTTCTTTCTCCGCCAGGGCTCCGAGGCAGGCAGCGCCGTTAAAGTGGGCAAATTCAAATGGTCCCATTTAGGAGCGCCCCGCATAAGGTCAGTTAACGGCACCAGTTTGAGTGCACGCCTTTCTCTATGCCAGCTGTCACTACATGAGAATGTTTTCATTCTTCATAGGCGGAGTTTGGAGATCCTGTGTGCATGGCCTGGCACTGTCTGATTCCTAACGATGTATTAATCAGTGCTGTTGATTTTCTTATAAATAATTTATTGTTTCGCGGAAAAAGTTCACAGGCTTTAACGTTAATACCACGCCGGTTTTAATATTTTTCGGGATATTTCCGCGTGCAATTACCTATATTCTCTTAAAATAAAACGTGGTCTCCTGCCGCTGTATGGGTACGTTATTAATTAAAACTGCACCCTAACAGCCGTCGCTCAAATAATTTTACATTTGGGGTATCAACCGATTTCGATAGGGTTTTTTTACTAGGTTGTTTATATGTGTACCACTATTAGCAGAATAACTCATTCGAAACATTTTTCTGTATACACAATCACACCTTATACGAAGGACGACCCGTGTTCGTTTCCCGGTGGAGAATGTCCCCGAATTTTCGTATGTGGGAATCGTACCGGAAGATGCCGCAGGCCGGCGAGTTTTGTCGGGGCTCTTCCGTTTTCCCCGCCCCTTATTTCCGGCGCTCCTCCACGCTCACCCCTCACCAACGCTAAAGACCTAGGTATCAAGTGCTGATCAAAATCTTTTTATTTCACTGTATACATACACTTGTGAATGTTTCTGTTGGTAAGTCTATAAGAAAGGTAACTATTAAAGTATTAAAAATGTTTGTAGTGCGTCAAATAGTGTTTTAATGTCTGGGATATTGTCATTTATTCATGCCAGTCTGTCAGTTTACGGATTTTTCCTGTCACTCCTCCCATGGGTTCTCGACCCATGTTGAGTGCTGCGCTGTTCTCTTGTCGCTGCTTCTCGCCACCTCGTCGATGCGCCGCTGTCGCCTGGTTCTCACTAGTCGATTTTCCAAGCACACTCAGATGCCGCCATCCAATAATATGTTTCGAGCACACCTCCAGGACTTTGAAAGCGGTAAAGGGGCACATCAAGAGTTGTATGTGGTCTTTTTTATAACCGTCTTGGAGTGTCCGGATACGGTCAACTATAGCTGGTTCAAGTAACTAGGGCTTCAAAGATTCTCACTTTATCCCGAATCGCCTATAATAGTATCTGGTGATGTTTCAACGTTGAAAACAGATAAACGATTGAACCGTGTTTTTATGGAACGAAAACATTCTTAAGGGACCTCCCTGCATGCGCTTCAAATGCGTTGCAGGAAGTCACGACTTTATTTTTGACAAAACTGTTTGACGCGCATTATATTTGGAAAAATATTTAAAGAACATACGCTTCATACTTTGTCGTTTTCGTTTAAACAATCCAGTACGTTTATTAGAAATACCATTTTCGGGTTCCTTAAAATAGACAAAATTTACTTTTCCAGACTGGCGTATCTGGAAAAAGAACCGGGTTAGAAAAAAACATAATAGAAACGAGCGTTAGTCTTTAAGGCTCGGCAACAGTCGCTATATTGAATTATTTTAGTTTCCACTCTTATTTAATAATTTGGTCGCCGCTTAAGATTGCGTAGTAGATAAGTTAACGCTGAAAACATCATTATCCACTTTTTTTTTTTTTTTAAGCCAATATGGATCAAATACTCAATGACAATCCTAGATAATAGTATTTGCCAACTTTACGAGTAAATATTTATCCAGAATTACTAATTTGTTACACATGATATCTTGCGCCGCAGTTAAATGCACGAGGCTCCGGCGTCAGAGATTGTGCCTCAGAAGTTCGTAACACTGGAAACAATTTTGTTTAAAACGTTGACTAAAACTATTGTCTGGATTGCTATTGTTTAATTTTTGCAAATTGGCTTCAAGAAACCTACAATTATAGGTTAATGCTTTTAGTGTTGAATTATGTACCACGCCCTCTTAAAATCTCATAGTAAAAAGGACTACTACAGAACTGCACGCTAGCTAAGTAGCTTGCGCGGAGAGGTGATAATGCGTTACATACGGCAGTCAGCAGCACCTTTACCACTCCATCGATTTTCTGCCTCACACACAAACGCAGCCTATAGGAAGATGCCGCATACCTGAGTGCTATAGGTTCAAGAGCGACCTTCAGCAGCATATCATCGCCAGTATGAGACAAGTGCCGAACTACTGTGCAAGATTCCCGCCGATACATTTTTACTACGTGACTTCAAAAAGTGGTGCCAATATCATTTTATTAGTGGAAATTATGCAGCAAAGTTCACTGCGTGTTTCTAGCGTAGCTGGGGGTCGCGGTGGCCGAATGGTCAGACCTCTCGCCTCCCACCAAAGCAATCCGGGTTCGATTCCCGGCGGGGTCGGTCCCCGGATTTTCGCATGTGGGAATCGTGCCAGACGACGCCGTTGGTCGGCGGGTTTTTTCAGTGATCTCTTGTTTCCTCCGCCCCTTCGTTACGGTACCGCTCCATACTCACCTCATGCCACCCCTCACCAGTGCTAAAGACCTTAACAGCAGTATGAAAATGCAATGTTGGTGGGTTTTGTGTTTTATGAACATCCTGTCTTTAACTGCGACATGTCGTCCTTGTCCAAAGAGTTATTTCATTTCTTACTCTGGCACAATGGACACAAGTGGAAAAGTTTCGTACAAATATGTTTTGGGCTTTTATATAGGTGCATCAGCTCGTAAGCTCTTGGAATGTGGATTCAGTGTAAATTGTTTCATTGAATTATGTTTATTGGTTTTCACGGTACTTGTGGAGTAAAAACATGCAAATTTTGACTCCGAAATGCCATTGTGGGTAATTGGAGCACCCTGGATACATGCAGAGATCCATTTCCCCCCCCCCCCACATTTAACTCTGGCATATGAAACTACTAAGTGAAACGTGGCGTCTATGGATAACACAAGGTATTCATTTTCCTTTCCTGAAAAATAAATAAAGCCATTTCCCCAGAGCATACAGTACGTTTGTTATGAAAATCTGTAGTTTAAAATGTATTACGAACCCGCGCAAATACGTAAAAATGGGGGAGGGGGGTTATATAAACAGCAGAATAACTTCTTCCCAGCAATATGTACTTTTTAGTTATAGTTAAATACAATTACGTTAAAGCAACAAAAAAGTCATTTCCATGTTATTCATGGTAGAAATAAAGAGTAATACAGACGTTGCTAATATTAGCTCTAGATTGTATTTACTTAATTATTTTTTATATTTTGATAAATAAAAGTAAATAGTTCTGTGTACAGTAATAATAGTTAAGTGCGATATTGGCTTTTGCTGTATGTGGCATCCAAAGTTCGAAGATCATTGTGGCGAGTCAAATGCCATCAAAATATAACGTCGTGCCTGTCATTCCTCTGCTGCCCCATCCATCTCTGTCTTGTCGTTACATTGATACAGCTGGTATCCCGGAACGACAGGTGGGTAGCGTTAGGGGTTAGCCACGTGGAAATTTTTTTTATTATGGAAAAGAGAGGTGGTAATGTAAATTTGACGCCGTCTCTGTGCATCTCTTTGTAGCTTCATAGCGCTTCACTATTTCAGTGTTACAGAAAGCTAGTTTCATCGGAATGGTTCTTAGCTCTGTTAATTGAAAATATGCCTTGTGTAGGAGTTGTATAAAGTGAGCAGAGCATTTTGAAGTCAGATTTTAGTTTCTTCCTTTCAGCCGTGTATATTACAGACATTTGTTGGCGCTAAATATTGCCATGTTCGTGGCGAACACGACTTGCACAATGTTCAATGGTTCTGCTTAAATAATATTCAGTGAATTGGCTACATCGGTCATACTACCTTGGTAGACGGACACAAATTAAGGCGCGTGCAATAAAAATTATATTCGCTGCCATTAAGGCCTCGCTCTTTTGCAATGGTTTCGAAAAATATTTTTAACGTGAATTAATACATATATCAAAAAATCAACACTTCATCGTTTGTAACTGAATTTTTCTGTTACAATACATCAAACGGATTTTTTGCTCCTGAAATATATAATTTTGTTATCAAAATAAGCCATGAAGCAAAATAATTTTTTGGTAGCAAACGGTACATTATTTCGAAAGACACTCCCCCAAAATTGTGTATCGTATGACTACGTGTCTAAATTTTTTTAAAAATATTTGGTTAAAAAAATATTCGAGTTATTTGCAATTGTTTGAAATAAATGGCAGATCATGGCCTTAATCGTCGCGTCATTCTACGTCGGTCGACTGTTATTGCTGATGATATGATCGTTACGAATAACTGTTTGAATTATGAAACTTTGCTAACAATAATCGGAGCGGAAGTAGTCGTTACAGCACTTCTGATAATTCGGTACCGCGCCGTAGTGAATTGCGATTGCGGTTCACATTTTGGCTATGCGCCAGTTTAATATAATTTGTTTCGAAAAGCGACGTAATTTACAGTGTTCATTGAAGTGCCGAACATTGCGTTATAGGAGCACTGAATCTCCTTTTTCTTGTGCAATACATAAATACTAAGGTCAGAGATATTTTAGAGAGGGTTTATATTATTATCTAGTAAGGGTTAAGCCGCACCTACCTCCCCACACTTACGCCCATGGGTGCAGTATTAAAGTGTGTACTTAGATAATACCAAGGTCCAACATAACAAAAAAGACCAAACAAGTTCGTTCAAAGTAGTAATCTGACGTGAAAGTTTTGCGTACATATGTGATGCTACAGCACCTACTTGATTATGAAAAGAAGAAAACTTGATGACTCTTTCTGTAATGCAGTCATATTTTAAAGTTATATTTGTCATTTATAAAAACCTGGTATGTTAAATACTTTTCGCATAGAGACTGCTTACGGATGGCATTATATTTTTCCCTGTGGGTTTAACGTTTATGCACAGCCAGGGCCATCGACAGGATTCCCGGGCCCTTATGAAAGCAATTGTTTCGGTTCTCTGCCCTTAACATTCTAAATCAAATTGTTCTTATTTTGCTTTTACGTTTTTCAAGTTACAGATGTATACAGTATTTCCAAATCAATCGCCTGAATGTAAGTTTAAGGGTATTAAACATTGTTATAAGTGGATAAACTTTTTCCTAATATATCCAGCCATCGCCGGGCCCGTATGTATTTGTTCCCCCCACCCCCTTTTTTTCCACTCTTCCATCCCTTTTCCTCCATTTTCCGACGGCCATGGATACAGCCGACTTTGCAACTCGCCAAATATTTCGGAGAGTTGTTAGTGCGTCTACACATTTGTCAACACAGTCGTGATTAAAATGGGTCGCATACACAGAGTTGAGGTGGCGGCATATTAATATTTTAACCGTCTTAAAGACGATTATCTTAATTCCTACCGTATGCGTTTGAGAGGAAATTAGCGAAAAGGCTAAAAATGGAATTTTAGGGCATTGGCGCTCCTTTCCTGAAAGCTAAGGAGAAAATACATCCTGGCTTCTGTAGTTCAATCCTTCGTTTATTGACACCTGCAGAAATAACATACTGTTGCATATATATCTGCTTGCTATTGGTGTATAACGACCGCCGGGTCTAAGGGTGACTCTTAATAGTTCACCACTTTCTACATCGTCTCTATGCGTAAGAGAGACAACTGGCGTCTTCCCCCTGAAGAACTTTTTTCTGAGTTATTTACAGAGAAATATAGACTGCGCAGAAAAAACTTTGCTGAATAATTGTTGTTCATCTCAATAGAATGTTTTTTTCTGTGTATATTGAAACTATTATAATACATGCAGTATAATAAAATATTTGAGCCCAATAATCGTGAACATATGCTTTATTTTTGTGTGAGGAGAGTTTATTGTCCATGTGCACGGCTATCACTGATACAATTTTTAAAGGTGTTCGCAATAACTCACGAGGGTTAGTGGCTAGCAGAATTCCCGCGTCAGCGAAAGACGCCATTTGGCGCGAGAAAAAAATCTTAAACGGTATGACTAACCAACCACGACGAAGTGTTCAAAATGGCGAAGCGAATATCATACGTAATGTTAATTGATTAATGTGTAAAAATGCACTACGAACGTCGCACTTAAAATATAAAATGCGTTGTTTTTGTATTTGGGATTCCAGCAATGTTGAAACTCTGTGAATGGCATTACAGGTGTTTATCACATCGTGGCTAACCTCTGGTGATACAGACCTATCACGTGACTGAGAGAACCTAACCTACTCCAGATCTCTTCAACTGTCATAAACAACTATGTTTCGGCAGATGAGTGGAAGGTGGCTCTCGAGTTCCGGTCTCTCGGCACGAATACCAAATATTCGCAGTTCGTAGATATACGACAAACTACCATCTACAGACTCGCATCCGAGTACATCCGGTGATGTGTAGATACGTCATAAGATTCGTCTGTGTAAGCGAAAAGTCTCTCCCGCTACAATAAGAATTTTAATTTAACAGTATTAACGTTCATGCAATATTCTATCAATTTTCGCAACCTTGCATCTTAGAAATAAAAAGAAATCAAATCATGCAATTACTGCCTTTGTCCGACATGTAATGCAAGCGCGAGGTCTTTTCACTGTTTACTATGCTTAAGGGTGTTCAAGTGGGTAAAAACTAAATTTTAAATTTGTGCAAAATAGTATAAGTTTTTTAGAGATTACTTGGAAATACATTTCCCTCTTACAAAAAATTTAGCTCGGCCAGTTTTCCCATAATAGCGTTTCAAAGTCAAATTTTGCATGTTTTTAGTTCATACACCTCCGAAAACTAACATAATGAAACGAAGTAATTCACAGTGAAAGTACACGTCCCGGGCTAGGACTTTGAGTAGGTACCTATACAAAAACTCATTCAAACCATGTTTTGTATTTTTTAAGTTTCTAAAATTTATTTTTTTTTTGCAATTTTTTTTAATACTAAAATATTTTGTATAGGATTTTATACACTTGAAGCCCTAGCCCGTGACAAGTACTTTTACTGCAACTTTTCTGTTTTCATTTAATTGTGTTTTTGGTTTTCGGGAAGGGGGGGGGGGTGTGAACTAGAATATTAAAATTTTGTCTTTGAAGTCCTATTTTGGGAAAACTGACTAAACTCAAAATTTTTGTGAGAGGAAAATGAACACCCTTAAGGCCACTTTGTGGAACACTTGCAGACTTGCTATGTTATAGTCGTCGTAATTGCTTCTTCGTGTCCCTGATCGTATGCGGATTGTTCTATAAATGTTAATCGAGGTTACACACAGGGGAGAACAACGACGACGTCACATGTACAAGGCTAGATGACACGGAGAATGAACACAGTATTTTATATTTTACCTTGGACAAGCTTGTCTCGACGTTTCTGTAGGCAACATGTGCTCCCATCTTCGTGCGTATGTGGTTACAGAACTGCCTAGAAGCTGCCAGTCATGTTGCCTCGATCTTCTCTGCGAAGTAGTCGCTTGCAAGTCGGCTGATTTGTTCTCTAGCCAGTTGTGCGGTAAAATGTTTAATGAAACTGACAGCTGTGTTGCAGAAAAGGATTTATAGTTCTCATTTTGTTCTTATGAAAAATTCAAAGTATATTATATTTGGGTCAGATCTCGGTGATTGGTTTTACTTATATATATTCTACAGCAATATTCATAAAAAATTTATTTGTACCAGATTGTTTTTTCAACATAAATTGTGACTAGATGTTGCTCAAATGAAATTTCTCTATCCCTCGTAATTTTTTACATCGTAATGGCTCATAAGTAAATATCAAAATTTGCACGTTACGGTTTAAGTACGACACAGACACATACCAAACTGAAAAAAAAAAAAAAATCACAGTGAATAACGATGTTGCTGGCTACAAGTTCTATATGACAACAGCAAATAAGATATTTTTGTATTTAAATAAAAATGCTGAAATTTGAAATAAACATTTCAAAAGCTACGCAAAAACTATTATAGGAAAAAATTAGTCACAATTTGTATAAAATGAGAAAAATATCTGGTGCAAATTATAAGAATATCACTATGAAAATTGCTGCAGGCCGAGTCTTTAAACATCGTCCTGTACAATCAAGACATCATTTCAGTACCTTTCATGTTCTTAAATTTATGCCAAGTAACACAATAGATTTTATTGTATATCGTAAGATGCAGGGGAAATATCATAAAAGAGAAACGTTTTGGTTAGCCGAGCAGAATACTTGAAAATAGGTTATCCAGAAGTATTTTACACCTAATTTCACCCTCCCTTTCTTGAAGTTGTACTGGCCTAATTGTTCTTTGCGGTGCTTGACAAGTAAACATTTGATTCAGGGGCGGCTGCCCCCCCCCCCCCCAAACTGACGTTTTATGTATAGTTCATCCTCAAAATATTACAAATTTTTAGAGAGGCATATTCAATTTTTTTTTGTTTGGGAAATGCTTTATATGACAGCATTTTGCACCTTAAATAAATTTTTCCGGTGGAGAGCCCCGGATACCCCTTATTTCACTTGGGATGTGGACATAGCTTCATTTTAAGATTTAAGGAATTCCCATCCCCCCTCAACCTTGATGAATCCGCCCCTGATTTAATTTCCAGCATTTTGTTAGCTGACATGATCATTTCAACCATCAGTTTGGGTTGCACATTTCTTGATCTAGGAGTCAAAAGAACAAATATAATGGTTTTAGTTTCTGAAATGATATTTACGAAATTTTAAAGAGATGTTTTCCTTTGTAACATACATGCATTACACAGCCAGGGTTTGGCTCTATGTGCGACGTGTTAACGCTAGCGAAACGAGCATTGAAGTGTAATGGCAGAAGTAGTTTCATAATCTACAGCTTTTACGTTGGCAGCACAGTTCTCACAATTATATGTGAGCTTTATTAAATTAAGGGGGGGGGGCTGCTCAACCGTGATATCAGAGCACCGAACATACGATAGATGTTGCTGTCGCTGGCTTCGTGGAAGTTATAAATTTGCAACTGGTAGGCTCGATGCCTTACGCTGTGCGAACTTCAGGTATGTTAATTCAAGTAAATGTTGACAATGTTACCAACTTATGACATAACGTCGTGGTGTACTATTTAACGCGTTTCAATGTGGGAAAACTAGCAAAGTAAACGCTTGATATTGTTCTAATGTTGCATATCCGTGTAAGTTCGTATTGTAAGGAGTCCTGCATGAGCTGCAGATGTCAGCACTCGCGAAGCGAGAGTTGTGAAGTCATTATTCGCGTCTCGACACAGCTGCACTGAGATTGGATTATAGAAGTTGGTGCTAAAGGAAAAATACAGATTGTTTTTAATGTCGTACTGACCGTAAAAAATTCTGTTTACCCTTACTTTAGAGCTCATATATCGTTTGTCATTGGTTGTCCTACAAGCACTGTGTTAGTACGCGTCTGAAAGTAGTTCTCATTTGTACAATGAAAGTATATTTCTTATTAAGGTACATTTCTATCACTCTTGACATACATGATTTTACTACCCACGCGTGGATTTATGTATATCATTTTACACTTTTTTAAACATTGGACGAGTCGTTATATGTTGTAACATGCGCATGAGCAGTGAACAATATGTTCCGTCGGTTATTCAATGTGTCGTGCAGCAGAAATGTTTTCGTGACATTCTGTCGTGAAGAAAATATATTTTGAGTAGGTAAATATTTCATCTTCGTTACACATTTTAGGTTTCTTGATAACTTCATCATATTACACTACCGCTTATAGTTGAAAGTGACAACTGTCGCAGGATTAATGTATTGATGTCTGTCAGACCATAAATGTCCCTGTTCTCATACTATATAATTTTGATGTCTGTGAAAAAAAAAAAAAAAACGTTGGCCACCGTGTAAATCATATAACTTGTCTCTTATAATTCGCTACTAATCATACAGCATGTTCTTAAGTGTTCGTCATATAACTTCCAATTATAAATGAATTACGGTAAGCGGCAAACATGGGCAAGGGCATAAAGTAATTTTATGAACGAAAAACTCTTGTTATCGGAATTTAAATTGTTGTGCCCCTGGCTGCTTTCATTCCCGGTGTTGTCGCACAAGAGTTCTGCATGTGGGAGGTGTGCCCTTTGAACTACTGGTTTTCTTCTGGTACTCCCACTCCCGCCATCCTTGCATTCAGGTTATGTCCATTTCAGGTCTTCCGCCAATCTTTAAACCTTGCTCCCCTCGCAATCGAACATGGCAAAAATACGGCAGTTTTCACGTATGCACATCTTTCTGCAGGACATATATTTTATCTTTATACATGGCATTTTAGTGATTGGTAGAACTTTTGCGGTTTATAGGTGGGTGGGGGGGGGGTTATAATTGCCTCAGTTAAAATGTACAGTGCAAATGTAGATGTGTACCACGACCTCTTAGTCTGCTTGGTGCTGGCTGTGTGATTACACGAGATGTTATAGTCCACGCCAGCCCCAGGTACAGTAGCTCGCTGATATGTGTTTGTCCATATGACGTCTATAGAATGTTGGTACATGTACAATCCGTAGTGTTTTTAGTTTGAACATTTTTGCTACCACAGGCAGTATCCTCGGAGCGCCAAGGGCGACTCGGATGCCACACCATACCTACCTGCAGAACGCTGCCGGTGTGCAACTCTCATTTAGTTTTGTGAGTAAATGCTGGCGCGGCTCCATGGATGAGTTTTAAAATAAGGTCATATAGGAGCGAATTTCTGTATAAAGAATGCACGTATTTATAACCCATGCTCTCTTTTCGCACTTGCACAGAGCCGGGTAAAATTTTACGCAAAAAATATATTCCGTCTTGAGTTGCGGTTTTTTTATAACCTTATCCAATTTTTCTGTGCTTGAGAACTTGGGGAGGGGGAGATCATCTCTTTGCACTCCTCCCTTTTAGTTTCGTCCCACTGTAAATGTGGAAGTTACCGTCTAAGCATCCTACGGCCCAGTGCGAATGAAATAAGTATTGAATAGTAGGTGTATTATGCACTACCTAGGACATTGTATGCTTATTTGTGAAATATTGTTCATTACTTGACAAATAAAATTCCTTAAAATACACCACTATGATCCAGTTTACCATTACCACATTTCAACATGTCTTGATGGTACAATTACCCGTCGTCGAGTTTATGGCATTAAACATATTTAATTTCCTTAATTTGTTACAAATCTTATAAATATTTTACAATGATACCACAGTATTTCTCTAGATGTAATTGAAAATTGTTTTTATTCGTATTTACAAATATTAGTTACGGTTCATCTTCCTGCTATAAGTGTGATTAGTAAAATGTCTTGTCTCTCTCACTGTTGACAGTAACCAGCTCGTCCGTCTCTTACTTGCTAATGCACGGCACGAACACCCAACTGGTCCACTGCCTTTGCACTTGCCGCACTGTCGCCACACCACCTGATGTACAAATCCCGTGTCGCTCCTCATCTTAGCCAACGCCACCTTCGCTGACAGTGTCCGCCACTTACACGCACTGGCTAAACACCATAACTTCACCTTCGGCCGCCGCGAGATGGTATTTATAGCCGGCCGCGGGGTCGCCCAGAACATGTACAGCTCGGGTATGCGACAGGATGCCGCCAAATACACTATGTCTATACACCAATACTGGACAGCTTGAGCACTTTGGCGAGACTTATGATTGTGTTATCACGTCAAACCACCAGAGAACAGCACCATACATTTGATTTCAGATGTGCGCTGCCATCATAAAAATTCTGGGAAAAATTTCTCTATGGAGTACATATTTTCGTTGCATGGAGAAAATAAAAAAAATAGTACGATAAATACGTATAAATTAATTGGAGCGCGTTAAAATGAAACACTATAGTTATACAAAAATATCAAAGTATGTGTTGGTTTCACCTTATACTGCTAGGTTATTTTTCACAAGTCTACTCTTAGTATTTGCATAGATCTGTCCGGTATTAGGGTAACTTTCGATTATGACCTAGACGCGTGCTCTTCAAGGATGACTGGCCGGTGCCTGCTTACTGGACGACTTGTGACGTCCGTGCTAAGAGAGGCATAATCAACTGCTTGTCGCCGGGAGTAAAAGATTAATATTGGCGGAGGAGGGCGGGATTGGTGGCTCAGCTCTATTGAACTAAATCAAGATCGACGAAAGGCATTCTGTTGTTATTGCCTCTTCGATTTTTGACCCTACAAGTCTTATTTTTCCTGGTTTTAATTAGGACTAAGTGTAATAAATAAATAATTTTTCACAAAATTATACATGCGTGTTCTATATGAAGTAGTGAAACATTGGATTTGTAAGCACAGGTGTATATCAGTAAGTGAGCGAGCTCTTGTGATAGGAATTAGTGGTAGAGTAATGCAGGGGTGGGAGAGTCGAAGGTCAATTCTCCCCTCAAGACAGGTACAGTTGGCAGGAAGTGGTGTAGGACTAAAATAGCTCATTCCGACAATTGTTTCGCCTGTTCTGTTCTTCAGTCTTCTCATAAGTCAATAACCCCACATTTAAGTATCATGGATGTATCTTATGCGATATTTATATAAAGACAGGTACAGCATTACTATCTTTACGACGAGTACTCTGTAAATAAAAATAGCCGTGACGGTCTTTAAAATTTTTCGTTGCTCTCTTTGTTCTCTTTAAGGTCGGGTTCCCAGGTGGTGTTACAAGTGAAAAAGTTACGTTCTAGAACCAACCTCGTAGGGGAACAAATCCGATTAAATGTGGTTGATGAGACGGCAACATTTCTTTCCTGGTCTTAAAATACGTAAGAAGCTAATGGCGTTTGTTATAGTTCTGTGTATGCTAACTTTCATAGCTGCCGCAACCATAGGTTAATGCAGTGTGTGTGCTGCTACCTCTTGGTGGAGGTATACACTAACACACAGTACTCCTGCTGTCTTGTTAGTTTAGCACATTAACTTCCTACTAGACACGAATGCTTTTTAAAGACAGGCGCCTTTTATTTTATAACATTTAATTCGAAATCTGAAAAGACACATATTGTTTATAACTATTTTTAACAAAATGTAAGTACAGTAATTAGTATGTAAAACACGTTGTGAAAACTGAGAACAAGTAATATAGTAAGATGCATGAAGGTATTTAAAGCCAAGACTGCAGCGTTGCCAAGTGTATTGAGGTTCTGGTAGAGTGGTGTAAGAGAATACGATCTATTGACAGTCACGAGTGGCTATCTTAAGAGGGATGGAGCAGCAAAGCAGTGAATTTTCACAATTTCCGACATAACTTTTTCCCCTCGCTTATTATCAACAATCCGTAGATTATATTTTTATACGACTTATTTATTGCATAGTCACAGACCTTATTTTTGAAGCACTGGTTGCAGATGCACAAAAAAAATACATTTTTCCTATCTGCCATCACTGCTCCAAAAATAAGACAGTCTGTGACTATGTAGTAATGGAATAAGTTGTACAAAATTATCGTTTCCGGTTGGTCAAACCTTCTTATTCGATTACAAGCACGGGGGGGGGGGGGGGAGGTAGTCGAAAATTGTAAAAATTCACTGCTTTGGCACTCCATCCCCCTTAAGAGGGCGTGGTACAGTATTCAACGCTAAAAGAATTAATCTATAACTTTAGATTTCTTGAAGCCAATTTGCGAAAAGTAAACAATAGCAATCCTAGACAATAGTTTTAGCCAATGTTTTAAACAGTATTGTTTATAGTGTTACGAACTTCTGATTCACAATCCCTGACGCCGGAACCTCGTGCATTTAACTGCGGCGCAATAGATCACGCGTAACAAATTAGTAATTCTGGAAAAATATTTACTCATAAAGTTGGCAAATACCATTATCTAGGATTGTCGTTGAGTATTTTATCCATATTGACTTCGAAAAAAGCGTAGAACTATTGATATTTTCAGCGCTTATTTGTCTACCACACACTCTTAAGGCCTTGTTGTGGAGTTTTGCAGTGATTTCGAAAATATTTTTTTATTGCTACCTAATACTCGTATCAATATTTCGGTGCACAGTTTTGACACTTATATGTTATAATTTGTAGCTGAATTTTTTTGTAGAATTATACTGAACGGTTTTTTTAAAATTTCATTACCCAATGTACCACGGTTTTCGTCGTGAAAATAGGCTAAAATGAAGGAAATTATTTTTTTTTTTTTTTTTTTTTTTGCTGGCGAATGGTACATTATTTAAAAAAAACGCGTCCACAGTATTGTGCATCGTGTGATTGCACATTGACTCAAATTTTTTCAAAACTTTTGGTTAAAAAATATTTGAGTTATGGTCACCAGTCTGAAAAAAAAAACTCGGGAACAAGCCCTTAAGAGGACTGTGTACTTAGCCGTTGGACGGTGTTGTGGCGTGTCACGCGAATACTTATTCTTATTGTTGTTATCTATGAAAAGAACACCCACTTGAAACCCCGTATGCCACTTTTTGAAAATTCAGTATGCTTGTTTTTTTTGGCTGCTGTAACTCTGAAAATACGACCTGAATTCGTAAATTGCTAAATAAGGTGCGTGCATCGTTCTTTATTTCATAATATACAAAAATAACATTTTAGGGTCACCGCCTAAAGTCCCACAGGAAAGAGAGTTTTACTAAAACACTGCACGCCGTTTAGCGCTGCGAATATAGACCATGTGCCTATCGTCGAGACTCACTACACTGTTCCCGCGCGTCAAACGCGGAAGTCTGAAACCGGTACACAGTAGTACTCTTAATCGCTGTAAAACTCGAAATAAGAGTTACAGGTGACTATCTATGCCAGAAGTGAAGCTACAGTATAGACCCACTGGTCATGTTACTGTTCAGTCGGAATACATTGTGAACTGCCAGTAATTCGTGTTAAAACAGACACGAATAGGGGGATGAAATATCTCCGTCGCATTCCATACCAGACTCCACTTACGCTCAACTGAGTACTTTCGATATAGTAGTAATTATGTTGCCCCATTCTGAGGATAATTTCCACTTTAATTATAGCAGTATTGTCTGAGTTATGTTTTTCTGCATACCGTATTTGATGCCCAAATCGTGACTTTTGTACGATACGAGAAATAGGGTACTGTACATTTGTAGGCAAACGAAGATCTTGATCTAATGATGTGTGTAAAAGTATTTATAAATTAATGCCTGTCTCGAACGCAACCACGATAGGTTAGGAGGTGGGGGGGATTACGGTGGAGAAACTATTTTTTTTTTTTTACTTCAAAGAAACTATTTTTATAAATTGTATTCATGTTACCAAGAACAAATGCATGTATTCTCTAATCCTAGTTCGTACATCTTACGTACTGAACTTAACGATAATTATTTTTATGTTGGACTCGCTAACAATAGGAAGAACTCGGGTTTTATTCCCGGCTGCATCGAAACTGATTTCAGTTTTACATGGTTTCCGGGAATCGATACATGTGTGTGTTGAATTCTTAACATTGGTCATTGGCATTTTTCTCTTAGTTCCTGTTATTGTTTATACTTGTGTTTTACCGTCTCTAATGACCTCGTTGTCAACGAAATATAAATCATACTATAAAAAAACTGCCCTTTAAGAAACTGGTTGATAGACTAGTCAAACGGAAATGTGTTGCGGTATGCGCTGTAGTTGCGGTGCATGTACCGTAACTATGGTACGAGAGCGCAGCAGAGCCAGCGCGGAAGTCTTCCTGGCTGAGTGGTGTGCGGTGTTGCCATGTTGCCGGCGGGTATTGACCGGCCCCGGCCTTGAGCGCCGCCTGCCGTCCAGCTGATGCCGCTTTATAGGCGGCTTCTTCAACCTGCCATCTTCAAGAAAGATTCGCCTCTGTAGTGTACATGACTGGGGGTGTAATTACGGAGTTTTTTTTTTCCGGTTGTAGATCATTAAGAAACGTAGTAGAGCTGGCTCGCGGTTAACTCGATACGTTTTGGAAACATTGCTGTGTCACCTTTCATATTGAAATGTGTCCTTTGGGCAACATGAGAAAACTGTAAACTATATACCAAATTAAGTTGTATTCAAACGTATACTTAATAATGTGAGATTTGTAACAGAGTATATTTACAAAAATTATATCTCATTCATTTGACACCAATTCATACATTCTAAAGTGTTTTTAAAACAATTTTTTTTTAAATTTGATTATAATGTTACTGTCATTACTACAGTGTTCTAGTAGCTGTAACTGGAAGAAAGGTCTTCTAATGTTGATTTTTTTAAAATATTTTCAGGTAACTGTGAGCCAGCTGTACTAATATATCGTCCGAAACTATACAAATTGATATGTACATAGCCATAGCTCCCTAATTGCGCCCACCACCCCTCCCTCACTGTGCCCGTTAACTGTTTTTTTACACGCCCAATACACTATACAACGCGAGTATTTTCTGCTAAACAACGTAGGTTGCATTTTAAATAAAGGAAAATGTGTTAACACTGAAATGCGTTTCTATCAAAACAGAAACCGTCATGATTCTTCGAACGTGCTAAGGTGACAGAATTGTCACAGCAACACTGTATCGTGTTTAAATACATACATATATATATACAGTTCTGAAACTGTGTTCTGCATGTCAGCCGGGCATGAGAAATGGATTTTGTGAGACGATGTAGAGAAATTATGGAATGTAGTGGTAGAGGAATTGGGAGTACTCTGAGAAACCCACAACATGGGCCTATTTTATTCATTTACAAAAGTATCCGTTATCGGCTCAGTCTGGTACCGAACTCGAATCGCCGTGATTGGTGAACCGCTCTGATGGCAACGAAGCTGTGAATTCAGAATTTTTGAATCTTTAGTACGTTTGTATTTTTTCTGATAATTTTTTCCCTCCATTTCTGAGTTAATAACATAAGTAGTAATTACGTATGAATCAATTGCTCAGATGGTTTGAATCCCGTAGAAGCTCGAAACTGGTGCGTTCTAGAAACTACCGTGTCCTCCAACTAATCTGAGAGCGGTTCTCATAACTTCATCTTTACACTAAAAAATACATGTCACCCGTATTAAACTCCGTACACTAACACGCCATGATAAAGTGGCGTGTATGTATAACTGTGTGTATATGTAAAATGTAATAACAGTTTCTTTGACGA
>PNEQ01001464.1:18737-31389 GCA_003012365.1 Medauroidea extradentata | reverse complement strand
TTTTTTTTTTTTTTTTTTTTTTTTTTTTTTTTTTTTTTTTTTTTTTTTTTTTTTTTTTTTTTTTTTTTTTTTTTTTTTTTTTTTTTTTTTTTTTTTTTTGAGGGATGGGCCATTCAAAATATTTGTTTTAATCTTTGTATTTGTACGAGATATGGCTTATTTTATAGACATACATTGTGACTATTTTACACAGCAAGTAAAATTTTCTGGCTGTCATCGTTATTGTACGACACGTCAAATCACATATTTGCATCACATGGTTTTATACGAGAAAGGTAAATCACACTGACTTACAGAAATGAAGCAAATAACATCGAACGGTGTCAAGGTTGGCGGTAAGACATTTATAAAAATCGAATTTAAGTGTTTTGTATTTTTAAGAAAAATATTCAATGCTGTCTTTTATAGACATGTTTTGCTGTAGGCCACGATACTGTTCATCAGTGTTAATTATTTCATTCCTGTAATGTATTTGGTTTTCCTGTGTTGCACAAAACAATTTATTAAAATCTAGGCTTTGGCATGTCGTTAAACTATATGACAGCTAGAAAATTTTCATTGTTGTGGAAAAAAAAAGTCTCAATGAATGTCTACAAAACGAGCCATTTCTCGTACAAATATATAAATACTAAAGCAGTTAAAATTTAGCTTGTCCCCCACCCCCCGTCCTAATTTTCTCCCGCTTTCGGCCTTTATAACTTTAAACACCTGCTATTGCAATTCTCCCCCCCCCCCCCCCATGATTGTGGGTTCGAACTCCGACGTGCTCAAACCTCTGCTGAAATCAAGTGGGTAGTAACTAGACCATGAAATAATTTTGGTCGGATTTCTACGAACTTATCCAAAATAATTTGCTATACTTTCTGTTAAGCACAGGGAGTTCTAAAAATAACTCAAACATTTATGTTTGATTTGTATTACAGTATGGACTCTGAGAAAAAAAAATATCAATCAAGGAAACGGAATTAAGGTAGTTCATAGCTTACATAGCTCGTTTTCTGTTTTAAGAACGTATAACCAGCACACCCATCTACAACATATTGTACTTATATAAAATACGTAACATAGATCCATTATTATTAGCGTTCACTCGTAACAAAAGTGCCAACAGAAAAAGTACAAATAATTTTGTCCGTTTGTATAAACAATTGAAACACTTATACTACTGACAACTTTTTTAGCTACATTAATTTTCACGCCTAAACGAGAGCAGATATCAAAAATCAGTTTGGCAGTTTTGCTTAAAATCGTCTCCATGTCGGCTGATTTTTCCGTGGCAGTAAATACTATAGTTTTAGATAATTGTGTTGACATTCTGGTTAGTTGACTGTTTAGTTGAAACTGTATAATTTCTTGTTTTGAAAAAAAAAAAAAAATATATATATATATATATATATATATATATATATATATATATATATATATATATATATATATATATATATATATATATATATATATATATATAGAGAGAGAGAGAGAGAGAGAGAGAGAGAGAGAGCTGTCACGGCAAAAACCATTTTAATCTGCCAAACATATTTTTCATGGCGGTTCTCGTTTAAACTTAAAAAAATAATTCTCGCATAAAGAGTATAAATAAGAGAGTATAGCCTTACTGCTACTCAATACTAGTTGAGTCACTAAATCTGTAAGAAGTGAGCTGCTGTACTGCTGCAAGGTCTCGAGGTGCTGGATGACGTCATCGACCGTATAAGCCAGTGCGACTGCGCAGTGACGTCACAGGCGGTGCTTCATGTATGAGACGTTCACAACCAGCAACCGCACGTCATGAATGTCTCCTGACACTTTCCCCCGATCGTATCCTACCACCCTACCCCCCCCCCTCCCGAATCTTCCTATGTCCTGCTAGAAAATTGTCCCGTCCTGCCGAGCGGGAAGACAGCTCTAAACAGTTGGGCGACATGCCATTCCATTGAGAGGGTCGTAAATAGAAGCGTCTTACTTCTGTTTTGTTTTATCGCTTCGCATTTTTTAAAACCTACACAAGGTGACTTTAATACGGCATAGTAACTGTAACGTGCATAATGCAAATACGACAAGCGTTCGCTCTCCCCCTATACAGGCAATAGTGCCACGTTTATAAGTTTTTCGGGCGTTTAAAATGCTATCAAACAGCTTTACGCTCTTGGGATAAGGGTAGGTAATCGACCAGTCTCTGTATTAAGACAACATTCCAGCGTTCGTTTGAAATATTTCAGAAACTCCTGGAAAGCTTGTATCAACCGCTGGTCCGGGAATCAAACCTGGGTCCTCCTGAATATGAGACGAGCTGTTACCAACTTATTCCCCACCGCTCTACTTAGTATTGCAATCATAGAAGTAAACCTCGTTAAATACTAATGAATCTTGGTGGCTGCATACTGTGTTATTAACATCACTTACTACATTTTGTCAGGTTATATAATCCAGTAATTTTTTCTGTTATTTTTCAGATGTTTATTTTATTTAATTTGAGTAAACATATTTAGAACAAATATGTATTGAAACTGTCGCCTATTTGCAACCATTTTTTCACGCCTGAGGACCGGAAGCGAAGGAGACGTAGGGGTAACACTGGCGCATGCGCTATACTTCCGCTATGCGCGAGTCACTGAACGCGCGTGCAAAATTCTCGTCGGGCGTCTTACCCGAACGTAACTAATCGGTCACGCTATCATTTCTTCGTTTGACAAGACTGCGCAACGAAGGCCATTGCATGTCTGGAAGTAGTATTATTTTTCATCCCGTTATTAAATGTTTTAAATACAACAGTCCGTTACAATGCTAGAGGATTTGAAGTAGTTTTAGCTGTAGCCTATAGAGTAGGCCCTATATTCCGCCTTATTTTGGAACGAGTTTTATTTTAGTTTGTAAACATGTTAAGTGACAGGTGCGTAGCCAGGTGGGTTGGGGAATATTTTTGTTGCAATGTAACTAACTATGTGCATATCGCTACAGAACACCGACAACATAGCTAGTCATTTTGTTTGCTGGACATTATTGCAGGTATATTTCAGAACCTCGGTAGGTATAGTAATGGTTGGCCCGGGGAGGTGGTATATCCCCTGTGACGAGAAGTTTAGTATACACTGTTCATGATAAAGTGAGCACAGCTAAATTTTTTTTTCCGGAGATTTTGCATTCGTCTGTAATATTTTCAATATGAGAACATCATAAAACTAAAAACCAGTGTAAACGTTTGGCTGCTATAAAATAATTTTTTTTTTTCATGTTGGCGAGTGCTCAGTTAAAAATAAACAGCGTATTGTTTCCTGTACTCAAAATAGTGCGTTCTTAAAGCACACTGCAACGTAGTTGAGCGCGGAACAGGCGGCGGCCGTTCGCCGTAATTGTATTTATTACAGCGTGGTTTAGACAAGAGCGTAAAGGTTGGCTCGTGTACACTGGGCTAGTGAGGCCACGCTAGAGGCGAGACCACGGCACGGCCAGTGTGTATGTAGCCGATATCTAGCGTACTTGGATGGCTGGGGAAGGGGCTTCCTGTGTCGCCAGGACAGCGGGAGGTTGACTAGGTTACCATCAATACGATCTGACAATGTCATCATGTAGCTAGTCACTCCGATATTGTACGTGTATTACTATCAATGAATTCTTTGTCCGGTCAGTGTAATGTCAGATTCATAAAATATTTTTTTATATTGTTATATCGGATAAACCCATTTAAATTAAGTTCCGTAAGTTGTGGTAGGCAGGATTGATTTGATTTGTTTCTGAGAATCATCATATTAAGATTCTTACAGATATGAAGGAAACATAAGATTTACATGGGGTACAATTAACCTAAATGTTGAACATGTGTCACAGGAAAGTAATGTGTATGTTATAATTTTTTTATTAATTAATTTTTAATTTTATTATTTTTGTTTTAAATTTTAAGACAAACTTGGTTACTAAATGTAATTCATGTTCCAATTGGTCTTGTTGTGATGTAGTTCACATTCAGAATTTCTTATCATTAAACAGGGTATGGCTACCCTGTGAGTTGCAAGTTATTTAGCTCCCAAAATGTTTCATGTATAGATTTTTTGTATATTTGTAAAAGTCGCATAAGTAATTTGTAATAGTTAAGTAATTATATGCTGAAGGGTTTGGTTTGCTGAATTATATGTATGCAAAATAAATTTTTATGAAAGTATTTCGTCTTTTTTTTTCTTCTTCATCCTTGCCTGTATTTCCCAAGCAAATGCAATTTCATTTGGTTTTCTGCCTAAGTAATTGTTAACCTGATGTAAAGAAAAAAGTTGGCCATAGTTTTCCTCTTGAAACTGCATTTATTATCTGTGTAGATAATAAAAAAAATTTGAAAAAAAAAAATAATAATAATAAAAAAACATGCGTAGTTAATCCATAGAAGTCTTCAAAATGTAGGTGATTACATATGTTCCTCTTAGTACATACCGTAGTTGTACTTTATGCTAATTAGTAATTGTATTTTAATAGTAGAGTGGCACTGCTCATAATGAAGAAATTGTGTGTTGCAATATAATACACACAATGTGAAACTGGTACAATACTGTAATGTGTCGGTTCATTCACAATGATTTAACTAGCTTCATTTAAACATTTCAACATTGCGGATAATTAATTGTACTAGACCTGAAAATCATAACGTGGGTCTCGCAGATTCAGTAAAAAATGAGTATTTAACAGACAAGTCATTGTTAAATGTACATGAGATTTGTATAGTAGTGTTAGCATGTACAAAATCCAATTTTACTACTTGCAGTAGTGTGTTGCAATGACAAACACTGACCAGGGTGCAGAATATGAAGCCTCATATCATTTACGATTTTTAAATTTTTTAACTGTAGTGTAGGAGTTCTTAACCCACTACATGTATAATGGGGGTCAAAGAGTTATGCCCCTAAAATATTGTCCAATAAAAGCTATTTACGTACATCCATGTATAAATATTATGATAGCACGTAGTAGATTTTTTACATAATAAATGTGCAAAAAACAGCAATATTTTAGAATGTTCCTTTAAGTGAATGGAGCAGACATATTCTCTTGCACCATTCAAGGATGTACATTTAGAAGTAATCACCATAGTTCTAAAGCAAAAAAGGTACTGGTTCAAAATTTGATTTATACAAACCGGATTTTACTAAGAAAAGAGGGAAGAGTTTTAACAGTTTCATTTCAGCTACTGGCTTGTGTGTGTGGCTTTATTTTAGTCTCTTACCAGAAAGTATAATTTTTTAGGCAAATTTATCATGTATCACAGATTTAGCCTTCACAGCATATAATTTTTCTTGAAGATAAGGAAATGCAGTAAAAGTGTGGACTACCAGCATCACTAAAGGTGGTTGAAATAAGGTTATGTAAATGTAAATGCTACCACAAGGCCAAGCTAGCTTCACGCCAACACAAGTTCAAGCCAAATGGCTAGTTGTAGGTGAAATCTTAATGGTTCATGTCCTACAAAAGAAACTTATTTTTAATAGTAATAGTGGGTCTCTTACAGAAAAAATAGCTTTACTACTTACTCAAATATGTATGTGTGGTTCTGTAATTTAATGAAGGCTACAGTAATGCATAGTTTGTAGTGACATAAAAATGCTTTCAAGATAAATATTGACATGAAGTGCAAGAATTTTTTGGCCAATCAGTGTTTTATGCTGTTCAATTTCCAGTGTTTTATAATGACATTTTGCAGCTCTCTTGAAAACCTACGATCGAGTGTTTCATTTCATTATCATTGCAGGTGGTTCGAGTCGTCTTAGCACTTGCAAGTGATCACTGAATCTTCAGAATTGCATTTCTGTTCCAGCTGGCAGACAGATAACACAAACTTTGTTAGAGAGTTGAATGTGTGTTATCATGTGCCCTTCCATGTTGCAGCTGCCTTCCTCCAGGAAAGCGATATGTTCATGGATGCTCTGACGGCATCGTCGAAGAAGGAGCCTCGCAAGAGGAAGCGACGGGCCAGCAGTTCGGGCAAGGATGGACCAGAAGCCAAGAAGGACCAAGCCAACAAGGAGGATGATGGCAACAAGGATGGTACTCCTCCTGGGTCTCCCAGTGGAGAGGATGGCTCCAAGTCACCGGCCAGTATCAAGCCAGCCTTCAAGGTATGACTTCAGTAGCAGTTCAACAAAGATTTATGTCAGCACTTAGTAGCAAGGTTTTCAATGCTGATGCATGAGTATGGAGCAGCATTATAATGAAGGGTCACGAGAAATAGAGATCCCAGACAAAAATTGCAGATCAGAGGCATTGTGCGGCACAATTCCCACTTGATAAAATCTGGATCGACCTTGCTGGAAAATTAACCCGGATTACTTCTTCACATAAAATACCAATATTATTTTCTTTTATTAACAGTATTTGCTGTGTCCATTATGACTATTTAGGTTACTAAATCAACCACATAGTCAGGTTATTGCAGTAAATATTTGGTGGTTTAGGGTGTAAAATTTACTCAGATGAAGTAGCACGCTAAATTTTGTAACAGCTCCATAAATCAGTCTGCTGCTGTTTACTTACATTGTACACTCCGCGTTATGACTGTAAAACATATACATATTCATTACAAATGGTAACAGTGTAAATGAAAAGCTCATAGTGTTATTTTGTATGTATCAAATATATTTTTATTTTCAAATATACACATTTTTTTTTTTTAAATAACCCTAAAACAAAATAACAAATATTAACTTACATATTGCAGAATGTTAAAAATAAAAACCAGCTAAATTGTTTATATAGAATAAGGAATAGACAATTTATTCAACAGTGAAAAATGAAAAATAAACAAAACAATATTGAAATACCAGCAAGTACTGTATCTAGTTTCAAACTGTACTGCATGCAGCACTGTTCTATGATGTTCAAATCTATGTACCCTAAATTCCCAAACCCTGAGTATGTAATAGGTTCATTTTGGACACAGCTATTGTTTGTGTGTGTGTGTGTGTTTATGTATATATTGGTTATTTATTGCTAAAAATTTGACAAGTTAAATACACTCATAATTTTTCTGTGTAGTCCAAAGAGGACTGTAATGGTGTGTTTGGCTTGCTTGCAGTTCTACCAAGATACTCTAGAAGTAGACGATGATAAAGATGCAGATATGAAGGACTCAAGAGAACAGGATGTCAGTGATTCAGGAGAGAGCGAAGAGAACAATAAGAGTTAGTAGTTAAACATACTTAGTTAAATTTGTTTTCAAATCCATCTTTTGTTAGCTTTCACAAAGTATCCTGTATTATTGTGCTGGCTCATCTTATTTTGTGGTGGAGAAGTTATGGGTTGAGTGAGCCCACAGGATAAGTGGAGTGCTCTTGTGTCTCCAGGTCAGGAGTCTGCAGATGCAGATGACACTTTGGAAGAAGCTGACAGCACTTCTGTGAGGGATGACACAGTGACGTCAACTAGCGAGGTGGAAGGAAACACTTCGACCAAGGCAGTCAAGGGTGTGTTGGTTTACCACAAAGTGGCTAAAGGTCCCAAGAAGTCTGTGCGCTGGAAGCAAGAGAAAGAGTTGATAGAAGTGCAATACTTTGAACTGGATGAGACGGAAAGAGGTGAGTAGGGACAGATAAATGAGGCACTTTACTTGCTTGTGAGTCAGTGTTTCTGCAGTCCCTTTGAAAAAAACGTTCATGTGTACGCTCCGAAGTTCATTCAGTTTAGAGTTTTATTTTTGAAATTTATTTTGTTTGAAGAATAAAATGCATGGCAGTAAGCATAATTAAATAATATTACTTACGTAGCACTGTGAAATTTAGAGACTAATTAGAACGTCATGTCATTTTTAAATTATTACAATGTTAAATGTAGCGTGAAGGGATGAACTGCATTTTTTTATAAAACCAATTTTGCAGCACTGATGCAGCTAGAGAAAATTGTACATACAGTGCTCCCATCTTTTATTGGATAAATCATCTACTGCAGTTTATAAACGTAAGTTTATTGCTCAGAAGTGTTGAAACAACTAATGCTCGTACCTCCTGCGATTTTTTTGGAAATTTGATGACTTTATTTTATGGCCTTCCATCAGGAGTTTGTACTTTGTGTGCAGTGAACGTGACAAAGAACTTCACAGACATGAAGCAAATGGAACGTACGCATGAGCGGGAGGCATTTTTGCTCGCTCGGAAACTCTCGCAGGATGATACAATGGAGGAGAAGATTCCTTGGCATCCACCAGTGCCCATAGACTTGCCGCCGAATGTGGTTGAGCCAGGCGTGAACAGCCGTGAGAAAGAAGTGCAGTATGCTCGTGAGAAGGTGGTTTTGCGTGCCCTCTACTTCAACAAGAGCTCGTGAGTAAAATTCTTCAGCCTATGTGAATAGTTGCAAGTAATATTCTTTATCAAAAGTATTAGGAATCACTTTTTTAGTCACTCTTATAAAGAACATACAGTAAAATTCTCAATTCTTTGCAATATGATATTTATACTAACTGGAAGCTTTGTTTTCTTGGCTACTTAATATGTAAATTATGAATAATAATATTGGTTCCTAAGTAATTTATCCAAAATATGCTTTGAAACCACTAACCCAGTGTTGTAGAGGAGTGAACACATTAAAATGCATCATTTTAAAAATTAACAATGAGCTGTAATGTTTCTGTATATATTATTTTATTATTTTGGGTATAACATACAGATATGCTTACATTTTTGATCTTATTATTTACGGTACCAGAGGTATTTTAGACCACATGTTTAAACTGCATCACTATAAATTAATTATTACTGTAATTTGTAGTTTGTAAATAATTTTGTTACATTAGGGTTGGATCACAAAGTGGAAGGGATGGTTGCTTTATAACTGTTTAATTGGTTTTAAATGGTGATTTATCTGCCCATCAAATAGTATCGTAGTGTCTGTGTATGCACCATACGTAGTTTTTCTTTTAAACTAAAATTTCAAATGAAAAAGATTTATAGTTTTCATACATAAAGGACATTTGCTAAGAAACTTGAGTTCCGATGTGACTTTGCTGGTGACATGGATTGTCTCGTGGAATAGCATCTTCTGTGTGCTCATTACAGGATCCCAGATTCACCAGCGGAGCCAGACCTGGAAATCCACGCTACGACCGACCCAGTGGTAATCCCCCTGGAGGATGCATCTGGCGTGCAGGAGAGCGTAAACGACTTCACGGGGACGCCATGGCCAGAGCCGAAACCGTTGCTGCCGCCACCATCACCACCACATGCGATGCAGTACCACAAACCCCAGCAGATGTTGAATGCATCACAGGGCATGGGGCCGCACCACACGGGCCCTCTACTGTCACAGCCGGTGATGTCGCCACCGCATCAGCCCCAACCTCCACCGCAGCAGTTCCAGCCGTACATGCAGCAGCAGTTCCCCATGCAGCAGGGCATGATGTACCCTGCTCAGGGCATGGCCATGATGGGAGCAATGTCTGGCCCTGCCCCACCCATGATGGGAGCCATGACGGGTCCCATGCCGATCATGCAGCAACATCCTGCCATGGCGCAGCCTGGCATGCAACAGCCTACCGGAGACTGGAGGGTTAGTGCAGCTATTATTTGTGACATTTCAGATGGAGTATTCTCAGTGAATATATTCTTCTGTATTTAGCTTGCAGTAATATTGTAGATATTTGTGAAAAAATCTACGTAAGCTGTGGAACTGTTTTAAGACATGATGCAGCAAAAAAGAAACCTGGACTCTGCAGATTATCTAATCACCATTAAGTTAATAAAACATTTGTTTAGTTAAATTTTCTAGTTTTCTGTTGCCATTAAGAGGTTTTCTGTTATCATTTGTTGAGTTTATCCGGCATTAAGTAGAATATGAGACTTACTTGAAAGAAATTTTATGACTCGATGATGGAGAATACTGTGGTTGACAACTCATACAAATGTAAGAAACATAATAAGTAGGCTAATTTTTCAATTATTTTTACATTGTTTTTTTCTGAAGTTCCTTTTACAGTATATTTTTTATAATATGTATAAACTTCTCAAGAACCTAGAATCAAGGGGTGTTAATGTATTCTAGTTATAAGACAGCTATTGTTCATGGGTATGTGTTTTGTGTTTGTACAGACGGGCGATGGTAAGGTGGTGACAATGAATGAAATGCCAATGGAAATGTACAACCAAGGCGGTCCCAACATGGGTGGTCCTGGCATGCCCATGAACATGGGTATGGGGGCCATGCCTGGCTCTGAAATGAATTACAACATGATGGGCGGAGGAGGCGGAGAGATGGGGGGCTACCCACAGCAGGGGTTCCCGATGGGTGGTGGCCCGCCCATGTTCCAGCCACAACCGCCACCCCCGCCCCCACAACAACAGCCATTCCAGATGCGCGGCAATCCTGGGCGGCGTGGAATGCGCGGCGGCAGACGTGGAAACTGGAGCGGCCAGAATTGGCAAGGCAGCCGTGGTGAGTATCAGTCAAACTCATTTCATGTGCCCCTGATTCCTGTAGACTTAATTTTCAGTTACCGAGCCCGATGGTACACTTGACTAAAATTTGGAAGGTCCCTTCGGTCTGACCAATTTTAGTGGCCAAATTCCTCCATAGTTTCCTATCTATCTGAGCCATTGGTCGCTCCTCTAATGACCTTACTTTCAACAAGACTTCAAGTCCTATTAGTCTATTGACAGTCCATGTGGAATCTACATTTTTACTGTGTTTATTGTTTGGATACGTGCTAATTTTTTGCCCAAGGACGTTAACCTCATGACATACTAGTAGCAAGAAATTTCAGTGCATAAATTTTATTTCAGAAGTGTTTGTTTAATGAATAGTCACCTTCTTTGTGATATAGGTTGAGATAGTCAAATGTTGTTAATGACAAAGGTTTCAGAATTTGAAAAATAATAATTTGTTTATGTATGTGTACTACTAATAACCTCATTTAGTAATTATTATAGGTTAGTTTACTATAATTTAATCTAAACAAAAAAATTGTATGACCAAATTTGAAAGAATTTCATGAAGTACTGTACTACATAAATTTGTCCTCTTTGTATAAAAAAAAAAACACTAGAACAAT
This sequence comes from Medauroidea extradentata, assembly GCA_003012365.1. Taxonomy (NCBI): domain Eukaryota; kingdom Metazoa; phylum Arthropoda; class Insecta; order Phasmatodea; family Phasmatidae; genus Medauroidea; species Medauroidea extradentata. The sequence goes on along the minus strand of PNEQ01001464.1, from coordinate 20,375 downwards.
GCAGAACGTATGAAAACGACATTGCAATTTTTTAGTGCTGTGAATACCATATAATTGTTTTGTGCCACAAATTAATCAGTACTGATAAACATTAGCACTTCAATAGTTTTGTGGCTAGATAGATGGCATTGATGCAGGCTTCCCCTCTCCCTCCCAAATCCCATGTGATGAGGGATGGTCAGTACCAATGTACCAGGAGGGGGGTAGTGGAAGGGAGATCTGGAGGGGGCCCACAGCTCACCTGACTTTGTTGGTTTTTATTAGTTGTACAGTCACATGTTTTATAACTTTTTTCCCCAACGTTGTAGCATTGGATAAACATAATTTCATGCAAAATTGTTGATTGTTACAAAAACAAATTATAGGACTGTAGGAAGTATCGACAACTTTTGTAACAGTAAAAATAATTATGTGCAAATAAATTGTGATGATTTATGGTAGTTGTGCATCACTGTCAGGCTATATTATGTACTCTGATGATGCTCGTTCCTTCGTCCCTGCAACTGTCCAAGGTTCACAGGACAAGTGGGATATAGGAGAGGGAAGGGGAGGTTTATATTTATGTTAGCTTTGTTTACGCGTGCATGAAACGTAGCGAGAACGTGTTTCTTCCATCCACTCAAGATCAACCATAGTCCTACTGGACGCCGACTGTAGTGTTGTTGATTGTAGTCGAACGTGAATGAAAATGAAATCATGTTGATTGTGTATCAGTTTTTTTTTATCATACAATATTTGCTAACGAGTTTACAGTATTGTGTTCATAGAAGTGTTTATTATTTCTAGGGCTGGGCCGATACCAAATTGTGCAGATACTTGTCGATACCGATACATTGTTGCCGATACGACAGATACCAGATACCGATACCAATTAAAACGTAGTCTGTAGATGAAATCAAATTGAAGTTAAATTTTCTGATTTAACATTTTATTTACTATGTGTACACACATATATTTTACTGTAAATTACTCAGTTGTACTATTTTTAAAGTATGAAAAAATTTTTGGCACCTATCACAGTAGATTTGAGGTTAGGTATTGGATCACTATCATCATCATCCAAATTATTTTGCTGGACAGCAGCTTTCAATGGAGTCTCAGCGGGTGGTCAGCTTTCACAAAGTCGCATGGCTTTAACTTTTGCACTATGGACGGAATCTAAATGTTTTTTTAAGTTTGATGTTGTGAAGCATCTTGAATTAGACCACGAGAAATTTTGGCTTGACAAAAAGTGCACACGGCCTTAAGCCCGTGCTACATTGACAGTAAAGTAGCCGTATAAAAATAACCGTAACCGCACCGTAAGAAATAGACAGGTTTCTATCCCTGTTACGGTCTTACGGCGGCTAAGTAGCGGTACGGTGTGTTGTAGCATGCATATCTCAAATGTGTTTGTTCTATTTTTACGGTTATTTCTTACGGCGAATCTAGCACGGCCTTTAGCGTCATCTGATGATTCAAGAATGAAATATTTCCACGCTTCACTTTTTTTAGCACTCATTTTAAAAATCGGTCACCAATGGTGACAGAAATATTTTAAAAATCGACAAATTGATGTAAGAAATTATCACTTGCTCGTTGCAAACCAAAACAACCTGCGCACTTTGACAAGAATAATTGAAAACTTTACGTTTAACC
>PNEQ01001464.1:0-17737 GCA_003012365.1 Medauroidea extradentata | reverse complement strand
CAACTGAAAAGAGGGGAAGGGAAGTGCACACATCTCCCCTCTCTGCTAGCCATAGCCAAGCGCGCTCGCGCCCTCAGCGATTAATCCCTTCACAGTGCAGTAATTCTTTTATTCTTTTTGTGGATTATGATTTCGGAGGCATTTCGGATAACCCGAGTTTCGGTTAACCCGAGTTCGGTTAATCGGGGTTTTACTGTATCAAAAACTAATTAACATGTCAGTATGTACAAAAGACAGAAGCACAAGTACTCACATTTTAGTACTTGTGCTTCTGTCTTTTGTACATACTGATAGCTTAGCGGCCTCTTCCTTTCTTTTACATAATTAACATGTCAGTGTCAGGTTGTCTGCCAATGGTTTTTCACATATCTATATTCTGTTTTGGTTCATCCACTCTTAAATCCTTTTTCTATTTTGTTCTGTTGTTCTTGCCTTGCTAATGTTTACATGGTCAATAGACTTCCGGGTTAGGTTATGTGATGTTGTTGGACGTGAACAGTGAAATTGTGTAGCATATTTTTCAAAGCATGGATATATATGTCTGCATAATTGTACAAGCTGCAGTACTGTTTATAAGTTCTAAATAAAAATGGCATTTTTTTTTAATTATTGATGTTGCTTTTATTGTTATTACTATATAAATAACGTAAGAATCTGTGATGTAACTTATGGACAGATAGTTTGGTGATTGACTAGATGTAATTTCCCAAAATGATAATGTGCAAAGTAATCCAAGAGAACGTAAAGTATAATTCATCACTCTTTTTGTCTCAAATTCTTCCTGCATAGAGTACTAAATTTGGTTACGTCAGCACCAGAATTTTCGAATATTGAAATTATAATTAATTCAAATTTACTGTAAATGTACCTATATGAAATCAATGTTTTTGAAGTTCTTATGTAATTTTTGCCTTTTTCTGTCAATAACTAACAAGTTCAAAATTTTCACGCAATATGGTTTTTAGTATTAGTGAATTTTTATTTTTCATGACACTCACTGTACACAGTTTTGTTGGTTAGAAATAGCATGTCGGCACAGTTAGAAGCTGGCTAGTTGCAATGGTATGACATTACCGTACTTGTTTACTTCGTAACTCAGGTTAGAGTAAATGGAGAATACAAGGATTCGTCTCAGAGTCTATCTTATGCTCAGTTGTGCCAGTTATCCCCACATGAAGTTGATTCTCGCGGAGACCTTTGCTTCACTTCTTCTATGGTCTTCCTCTTGGTCTTGTCTCTTTGGGAATGAAGTTTATAACCTTCACAGGCCATCATTGCCTGTCTGTTCGTGTTACGTGTCCAGCCCACTGGAGATGCTTACAGTGTATCAAACATACAAGGTTTTTTTGTTCAGATAGGTCCGTCAGTTCTTAGTTACGTCAAATACGCCATTCTCTAGTTGTTGCGGCTTGTATGGGACCAAAGATCTTCAAGATTTTTTGTTTGAAGACTAAGAGTTTGTCGTAATCAGGTCTTCTCACACTCCATGTTTCACTTCCGTACAACACAACTGGTTTTATCAGTGTATTGTACTGTTGAACCTCGACAAATTGTGTGATTTTAGGAGTTGTTACGGGCTGTAATAGCATCAGTTAACTTCCTGTATCATTGCATTAATCTGTTTCACACTACTTTTTTTTTTCATGAATACTGTTTCATGGTATTTGTATTTCCGAACTAGTTTGTACATTCTGTCCCTATATTATAACAACAAAGTTAATACTTTTAAATTAGTAAAAATTTTGCACCGAAATATTGCACCAACATGGCTACTTTTACTTAACAAAATTGGGCAGTTTCATTTGTCGTTTATCCTAGCCCTAGGAGTCACAATTGTCGGGTTGACTAGTATACTCTCATTCCACCAAGGAGATTGTGGTTGCTTGTGGGAATCATGCCAGGAAAGCAGGTTTGCATGAGGATCTCCTATTTCTCCTGCCCTGTATTCTGGGGTTGCTCTGATATTCACCTCATATCATCCCTCTACAGCTGTTAACCACAGATGAAAATCTTTTAACTCATTCCATTGGCACTATACATAATTTTGTGAGCATTATCACCATTTCTGAATGTTTCGTACAGTTTTTATTTTTAACATTTTGTGTCTATTGTAATATTGTATGAAACTTGTAATAACTACACTAAAATTATTGCTTTGCTCAATACGTATTACTTTATAGTAATTACTGACATGCATCACTTCCCCAGGGCTACTAAGTCTGTGCTTGTAGATGGTGGTGTGGTATACTCATAACTTCAGTAAAATTTGATAGTTCTTTCTTAGGTGCTTACTATTTACTGTGTTATATTTGATTAAATGCTCGTCGACATTTTTGTTTTAAAACGAAGCTGCAAAGTTTATTCCACCATATGTACTGTAACTTTTATCTTGCAATGTGGTAGGTATTGGGTAATTTGAACAGTAATTGCCCATAAGTAGCTGTCAGAACTTGCTGAAGTTATACGAGAGAGAGAGAGAGAGAGAGAGAGAGTAGTATATCCTTGCTGTGTTAACAGCAGAATGTCAGTTTGACTTACTGGAAGTGTGTGTTGTGTGTTGCAGGAAGGGGCGGCAACTGGGGAGGTGGAGGAGGCGGGGGTGGAGGGAGTGGCAACAACCAACGCTCCACAGTTTGTAAACATTTCCGTAGTGGTTTCTGTCGGACTGGAGAGGATTGTCCATTCCTTCACCCAGGTGTGAATGGCCCTCAGTACTGAGCCCCCAGCCACCATCTTCACCTCGTATTGCATATTACAGTGTGCGCGCTGTGGATAACCAAGACTAGCGGTGGCAGGGCAACCCGTTTTAGTGTTGCCTATGTTCACCATGGACGAGTTTCGTGATGCTCGAGTGTTCTCATTCCGTCTTGGGGCTGTGTTTGTGCTTTCGTGGGCTGTGTGGGTCAACTACGAATGTATTTGGACTTGGCAATTTTGCGCCATTTTTTTTGGTGCTAACATTTTATTGTTCTCTGTACAGTGTAAATATGTCAACTGTCACATTCTGTGAATCCCCCTTTGTTATTTATTGCTGTCATTTTCATTGCTTAAAAAAGCAAAGCTTTGCTTACATGTATATGATTGTTCCTTTGTTGAGCAGTAAAAGTTTTGGTACTTACTCAGATGTCTTATTTTCACAATTGATTTTTACCATACATAATGGTTAGTTGTGTTTTAATTGATTGCAGCTATCTGTGAAATATGCTTGTGCATTTGTGGTAGGCATAGTTTTGCATATAATGTTTTTTTACAGTATGTGTCTGTAGTTAAATCATAGTGACTTAGAGCCGTATATATAGACCTCTTTCGAATGACAACCAACTGCTCATCAATGTTTTCTCTATGGGAATACCAGTTGGTTGTCATTCGAAAGAGGTTTATAATATTGGCTCTAAATTTTTAAATACTGTCACTACCTAAGTTTTCTGTGAGGATGATCAAGTTCAAAAATTATACTTCCAAAAAAAAAGTATATTTAAATAATGTTTAGTTTTACAAGTCACTGGAGATTAATATGGTAAAATTTGCACTTTCAGAGAGAACTAAAAATTGAGACTGTGATTCTGCAATGCAGACAAAGCACATGTGCTTTCAAAGTGTGTAAGTTCTCCTTCTTCAGAAAAGCAAATTACATAGGTATCATTGTTTAGTTTACAACTGAGCAAATGATACATTTTTACATGTTATAAGAAGCATTTCTTGAGATAATTGTACAATTTTTTGTGACAATGAGCCCTACAAAAATGTTTGCACAGTGAAAGGCTGACCTGCACGTTAATAAGATAAGGACCAAAAGTACAAATTATTTATAAGTAACTATATTTTATGTGCTAAAAAAATTGTGGGAATAATTTTCCTACTTTAAAGCTGTGTTTCACTGTGTGGGATTAGGCAGATGAAAAAATTGTGTGTGTGTGTGTGTATGGAAGCGGTTTCTGTAAACAGTTTTTCAATCAGTTTGTTGTGTAGCAATTTTTATGTGTACTGTTGTGTAAAAACCTGTGTAAATAAAAGCTCTGTTTATATATTTGTGTTACTCAAGAGTAGAAAAATTTTTTATTTGGATACAGTATTTATACGTTGAGATTGTTACCATTTCTAATTAATAAAAAAAGAAAGAAATTTTGTTGACTTCTATTTTTTTTCCTGAATATGACCCACAAAAAAAATTCAACATGTACGTAGTTAAATGGAAGATGTTAAAATATTGCAGTTATGTCTGAAAAATAATGCATTAGTGCATTACAATATGTTATGACACATTTCATAATTTCTTCACAATGGTAACAAATGTTACTGTTAGTAAAGAAAAGTACCGTATTGGCCTGAATATAAGATGATACTTTTTCCAAAAGAAAGAATTAACAAATACGGGCGTCGTCTTATAATCATAGCCTACAATTTTGAGGTTACGTTTTCAACATGTGTATATAGAAAAATATGTACAGTAAAACTATTGGTATTTCATGGTATAAAAAAAAAACAAGTGTTTTACGTACCACTTTTACGAAAAACAAATACGATAGCCGATAAAAGTTTTTTCACATTTCATTGCAATAATAGAACGTAAACACGCAGTCTTTATTTCTATTGTTCTGTTGATTTCATGGATATGCAACTACTGTACATAGAAGTAACATCTGCAAGAGCTTAAAGTACCATCTTATCGCTAGTTCTAGTGAGCGCCATGTGCATTACAGTGCTGTTGTATCGATCTCGTCACTAGTTCTGGTGAGCACCACGCTCATCGCAGCACTGCCGCAACCATTTTGTAACATTTTATTATGCAAATGTTTGTCGCTAGTTTCATCTTTGGTAGAATTTGTCTTTGTTTACTATTTTGGTAAACATACATGTACAGTGTTAGAAATTGTTTTAAAAAAAAAGAGTTAAAATGGACAGTGATAAAGTTGAAAAGTGCGGTAGAATGACACAACAAACAAATAAAGGAGAGATACGCAGTTACGATGCGAGTTTTAAAGTTACAGTAGCAAAATACGCTGTAAAAACAAATAATTGTGCTGCAGTGAGTCGGTACAACTTGATCAAAGTAAACATTCGCCGTTGGCGGAAAGACCTTCTAAAATTACAAAACACTGCAACAGAACACGTCAAGTATTTATAGAGGCCCTGTGAAAGAAAAATGAACTTGAAAAACCGATTTCTAAAGATTCCAAAATAAAGGAGTTCATGAAATGTTGCATTTTCAATGCGTTAGATGGAAGCGAGGATGATCTTGACTTTTTTTTTTATATTTGTATAATTATGGTTTTTGTTTTATGTCAACATTTAAAAAAATCATACAAATGTATTGAAGATAAACAGATTTTACTGCAAAAGGAGGTAGACTACAGCAAAGTTAAACTTTATATTTCAGCTGTAGATAATGTGTGTAGTATGCACAGTATACAGTAATGACTGTTCTTATTGTCTGCGTCTCAGCTACAGTAGTCATACTTATGTTTTTGCTCTTGAGAGTGAGCAATGCTGCAACAAAATTCATCAATAAGGTACAAAGTCACAATACGTATTTTTAATTCATTTGGAAGTGTTGCTATTATACCAGGCATGCAGAAACAAAATGATAAGAGGAGTAGTGTGAGAAAAACACTGAATAAAGTTTCAGGAGTAGTGGTAGCACGTCTCGTTACTATTGAAAAGCGCTGAGAACACTGATGGTCTCTCAGTGTTCATCATTAGGAACAGAACTGTACCAGTATTCAGTACATATTTTTTCTTTTTTCAGTGATATGATACTTTCCGAACAATTGGCAGCAGTGGGCATGCAAATACACTTTGTCTACCACAGTCTAACCTCCGATTATGAGAACTTTTAATATTGCTTAGTATTTGCAGTTGGTGCAGTAGGTAGAGCATTCGCCTCTCTTCCACCAAGGTGATCTGGGTTTGATTCCCGGTGGGGTTGTTCCCCAGATTTTCGAATTTGGGAATTGTGCCGGACTATGCTGCTGTTCGGCTGATTGTCTCCAGGATTTCCAGTTTCCGGCACTGTTCCATACATTGTGTCGCACCTAACCAGCGCTTAAGGCCTAGATGTAAAACGCTGACCAAATTCTTGTCTCTCTTTGTCAGTACTTATGAACACCTTAAAAAATCTGCTGCAAATGGTTGGGAAGAAAATGCTAAGTACAGTAACGTGGTATGGCCACGGTCATCACACGTATACCGTAAAATATTTTGGATTAAAAACCAGTATTGTAAGAGTTTTGCCCACACAGATGTAGAGTTCATTCATGAATTGATTGCTGGTTGTCATACATGGTTACTGAAAATGATTTCTATTTAATCAGTAGTACTAGCTACACTTAATTTTAATAAGTAAATATCCTCTGATGTAAAACTGTGAACTGAATTTCTCTAAACACTGACTTGAATCTCACGCCAATGTCTGTTTTTACTGGCACTTCATGTTTTCTAGAAGTAAAAAAAAAACTCTTGTTATCAGTAGTTGTAGCCTCACATGAGGTATCTACTTATAATGCATAACATAAATTTGGACCCAGAGATGTCTCCGGTAGGGCGTAAGAGTATTCACGGAACTGTCCCAGTAAAGAGTTTCTGTGCGACTAACCACAAAATGTTTCTTCAAGAGTCGGAACTTGTACATCTGTTGTAAATTGTCACCTGAAGACGTGTAGAACCAGTGATTTTTAAGAAAAGAATATTTTACCAACTTGTTTCAATATCTTATGTGTACGTTTGTAGCACTGCTTCCTGGTTGTTGGCTGCATGTCTTTGTTGTTGCAAATTAAAAAATCAAAACCCAGTAATTCATGCTTAGTATTGTTTATTTATTTTACACACAACATATTCAGCCACTGGCCATTTTGCAAATGTATGTGTTTTACAAACTGAACATTATGATTATATTTAAATACATATGTCTATATTATGAAAATTGATTGAGATCTTAATATAAATATTAAAATTAAAACTGACCTCACATTGCAGCCATCATTCTCAACATACTAAATTTTAAAAAAATTTTATGAGAAGTTTTCAGAGTAAGGAAAACATTAAAAAATACTGAAATACAAAAAATTCAGTGACAGATAAAAAAAAAAATGTTACTTTTTAACACAAAGATCAAAAACACTTTTAACACAACAGATCAGCAAACTGTTCTAACATTAACATGGACTTGTACATCATCTTGAACATTACAGTATAGTCGGTGCTCTTCAAATCCTCTGACAGGCCATTCCACAAGACAGAGGCACAATGAGTGAAAGATTTTTTATATATGTATTGACGTGGTGTGGTGCGGTATTACAAAGTTATGTTTGTTTCGCGTGTTGTGCTAATGCAGTTGGGAGTGTTGGGCCAGTTTTTCATGTAGGTACATAGATTGGTTTTTTCGACAGTAGTAACTTATGTGTGTGAAATAAAATATAGCAATCTTCTGCGGTCCATGTTCAACCAATTTGTTTTTACAAGTGGTTGGCTGATGTGATCAGGCTTTTTTCAAATTTAATGAATATTGTAAGCACTAGTTTTGAACGTTTTGTATCCTGTAAACAAGGGTTTTATTCAAACATAATATGTAAAGTCCACAGCAGAAATTAAAAACAGACAACACTAACAAGTCGCAAAGTTTAGCCTTGAGATATGTGGGTAGAATGTTTGAACTTGTAGCCTATTGTAATTTTAGGTGATAATATGCGCTTTGAATACTAGTTGGTACCGTAAAATGGGGTGAATAGGGACGCTGGGAGGAATGGGGACAAAATTTCAAATCAAAAGTTCCAGTATGCGGTTTTAAAATCCAAGTTTTTCCTTAAGGTTAGCACTTCATAATTTCACAAAGAGAATTGTATTGATTTATAATTTGATTTAAGATAAAGGTCTAAGCTAGGAATCTGCTTCAAATTTTGTCCCTATTCGCTCAAGTGTCCCTATTCACCCCATTTTACGGTATGTGTTTTGACCAGTCAAGGTTAGCATCGAGTGTTACACCTAAATTTCTGTATGATGAGCATGGGGTAAGTATTTAATTGTTTATAAGAATTTGTGCTTAAACGGTTAATTTTTAAATATTTTCTGGTATCCTAACTATAATGTAGGAACACTTTAAGGTATTCAATTTAAGAGTGTGCGAGTTACGCCAACTAATGATACTAACCCAATCTTCATTTATTATATCCACAGTAGATTGAGCGTCATATGGAGAATACAAAATCATGAGTTGTGTGTCGACATATTGGTGGCAGGTCAAATATCTTGAACAATGTCAGAGAGTTTGCTTACAAAGAAAAGAGTATTGGCCCCAGTGTTGATCCTTGTGGTACATCTTGAACAACGTGTGTTAGGTCTGAAGTCCGCTTGGTATTATGTATATTTACTTCTACAAACAAGAGTTATTTCCGAGAGATGGTTACGAAACCATTCAAAAGAGGCGGGTGACAATTCTGATGCAGCAAATATTGATGATAATTTGGTTTGGTGAACCATATCAAAAGCTTTTGTAAAATCTAAGAAAATCATGAAAGTAATTTTGCCCTCCACAGCTTTATATGCAGTATCATTCTTGTAGTGTGCAGTGTATGTTCTATGGTGTGGGTGAAACCCCAACTGCCTAGTGTAGAGTAAATTTTTAGTTTCAAGGCGAGTGGCAAGTTGTTGGTGGATTACTTTTTCTACTATTTTAGACACTACTGGCAAATTACTTACCGACCGTAGATGGTTCACTTATGTTGGTTAATTTTATTTTGGAGTGGTATTATTTTGATTGTTTCCACTGTTTAGGAATAACTGAGACTCTGATTGACAAATTAATTATGTAACGTATTGTTGGTAAACAATATGGAGTACACATTTGTACTATTTTCGTATCCAAATTATCAGCAACTGTAGCATGTGAATTATTGTTATTTATGATTTTATAAATAATAAATGTGTTCACTTCCGTAAATGTATCTGGCTCAATGGTTACGTGATCATCACATTTGGCAGTTGCATTATGATTTTGAGTGGATGATATAAAGTTATTGTTAATTTTATCCGGAGCAAAAAAATTTTCAGGTATTCTTCTTTGACTTCGGCTAATAACAGAAATGATTTTAAATCTTGCCATAGCTGCTTAGGGTTATTTTTATGTCAACTGCCTGAGAGAAATAATTTTGTTTACTTTATTGTTTACTGTATTTTACTTTATTTCTGCACTACTTATAAATCGCAAAATCAAATTCGCTTCTTGTTCTAAGAAAAAAATTTTAGAGTTGTCTCTCTCCTTTATTTTAAGGCATTGTACCTCATTTGTGAACCGCAGAATTCGATTGTGTTGTGTTCTGATTGTATGTTATGGTGCATGTTTGTGAAAAAAAAAAAATTGCTCCTGCATCACCAAACTTTAGTAAATCAATGTTGAATCTCCTGCAGTAGTAATATTGTCATATCTCGGTAGAAATTGTTCATAAGATTGTAACAATGCAAGTTCTTTGTATACATAGAAGTTTGTATATAGCACTCCGAAGGTGATGGTATGGTTTTTAAAATTCAGTTCCAACCAAACTTGTTCTGTCACATTTTTTTCGGATAATATTCTGCTGGTGTCATTTTACATTTAATGACTCATTAACGTAAACACATACACCACCTCCAGACTTGTGACCCACTCTGCCCTGCATGAACAATACGTACTAGTCAGAAATATTTAACATTTCAGAAGTGATTGCAAGTTTTAATCAGCTCTCTGTAATTGTAAAAACATGAACTTTGTTACATTCTATAATTTCCGACGAAATATAGTTTACATAACTTAAAATTATCGTTTTTCAAGAGAAACTATGGCACATTGTTAGCTTTTATAACATTTTTATTAAAATATATACAACTGTTCACAAACTAACTACCACATATTAAATTTAACTGTAAAAATAGTAACTATTTGAATTAGATACACATGAAACCAAATTGAATAACAACCGATTTCACCTTTTTGAAGGACTTTTGTTTAGCCTCCATTATTCTTGCAATTTTTTCCCATAATGCATAGCACACATAGGATATGTAAAAACTTATAGCCTACTACGCGACGGCAGATGTGAGGAATAACATTAACATAATATATTGCTATCAGTCTTTCGACTTTGCTGTAGAAACATTGTGGCCAGGGGCGTCATTTCAAGTTATCCTTGGGGGGTGTGGGCAAGATTTTTGTTTGGCGACAGTGACCTTGTTGCATCTTTTTTATTAATTAAGCATGTATAAATTAGAAACTTTAATAATAAAACTTCGGTTTTATGTGCTTACGTTAGTATTATTTAAATAACAAAATGCACAAAAAAATTTTTACACATTTCCTTCTAAATCCAAGGTGGAGCATTTACCCCCTCCTCCCACCCCCTTCCCCCCTAATTGATGCCCCTGATTGTGGCATATACCTGAGCCAGGTAAAAAAAAAAAAAAACATCAAAAGTAGAACAAATTCTATTGAAATAAATTAAAGAGGCATTGACTTGTCAAATAACATGACATAAATACAATAACGAATTTAAAGTACTACATTAGTCCATACTAAATTAAAATATATATTATGATTGTCAAATTATTTGGGGTATTCTCTAGTTTAGAGAGAAAACAATTACAAATAAATCAGTAACAAATATCTCTTGATAAGAATAAGAATTTTTGATTAATTGTATGTACATCCTGCAATAAAAAAACCTGCATTACTTGAAGAGGAAATTAGGTTCGGTTGCATTGGTAACTCACCTTTTTTTAGTGCCGTTTTTTATGATGACGTTTCCATTAGTCGCCCAGACGTTTCTCAGTCCGTACTTGCATTTGCAGTCTGGAAGCAGTGAGATCCTCGCTTATGGTGACACCAGTCCCTATCAGCTGACTTCCTACGGAAAATCGCACTGTGTTTTTGTAGCTCAGAAGCTTCACAATAATTGGCTTTGGCGCTCCACCCTTCTTGACACCTATACTGTGAGGCGGTCCACCCACCACTTAGGCCTTTATTATTTCATGTCTTGTTTTTATTTTATATATTTCCTTATGTTTGATTTATTGAATTTGCTATTATCTATTTAATTATTTTGAGGTATTGTTGACAGGAGTTTGGTAAGGTATTGTTTAGCATTTTATCTGTATCAGTATTGAAATTGTTAAATTTAATTATAATTAAGATGTCGTGGCATGTTTTGGCCTTTTGAAACATTGTTTTAAATTCTTAAAGTTTTTGGGGTTGAGCTGTTCTCTCCCGGGAGCGTCATGCTTGGACAATGATAAAGACTATTCAGTATGTAAAGATGAATTTTTAAAAGTTATTTAATGTAACAGTCACGCCAACAAGCTTTTAATTTTTTGAGTAGACTGCTGCAAATAGATTCTTATGGACCACTATACGATCACAACTGGCCACTAGCAATAATGTTAAAGTATGGTTCACACCGCCTCGCCGCGTCACATTTCTGGTGCCGTGACCAGGATTTGTGGTCAACGAGGATGGTATAATAGCTTCATTCAAGTTCAGAGCTGCCCCGTCACAATACGATGGCTCCTGTCTATATCCAACACTTACAGTTCCACACCTTTCTGCTTGGCAATACGGACTGCGATGTCGTCTGTATCTTCGCCGTTCTTTCTTCTACCCTGAAAATCCTAACTTTTGATCGTCTTTGGTATTGCTCCAGCTCGTCATAAACGCTGTCTGAGCTGTTTCACCTCTTTGGTAAGAGAGGATACCTTTTTCGTAGCTTCATTGCAGCCACTAATGTTAAACTCTAAAGTATTTGTAAAGTCTCGATCACCTTCTTCGTGACGATGTCACTTACTGTTTCAGCCAACTATCTAAGTATGTCAGACGATTTTAGGCTGTGTCTCAAACAGCCCAGAGAGCACTCTCCCACCCTCTTGACATCACAGAGTGTACTCTGCTGTTCCACATTTGAGGAGGAGTGGGCGAAAGGGAGAGTGAGCCATTGTGAGCGACGATGCTCCCTCGCTGCACCCTCTATAGCCTTCTTTGCGGGAAGACGTCTTTGTTTTCAATCAAAATCGAGAGAAACACGACAACTCGGTGCACGGTGTGGTGTTTTAAGTGTCAATGGGATGGCTAGTTTTTCATGTAAGTAAAATATATATTATGAGTGGTTGCAAATATGCCCATTGCTTTCCTTTTCTCAAGCTAGGTTGCAGTGCTTTGAGGGTGCATCTGATGGTGGCTGTCTCAATTTGATTGATGAGTGAACCAAAGTGGGCGAGACCCGGCCTTAAGGGCGCTGGGTACCACAATTTTCATCACCATTATTTTATTTTGTATTTGTACCAGATATTTTTTTCGTATTTTAGACACAAAATGTGACTAAATTTTGCTTTTATGAAATTTTTTCATCTCTCACAGTTTTCGCGTAATGACTTACTTGTTAAAGTCATATTTTGTATGTTTCCGTTTTAACGACTACACTAAAACCAACTGATATACCTAACTAAAAAAAAAATCACAGTGGATAAAGACATTGCAGGCTACAATGACATGCTCGTAAAATTAAAGAATAAAAATTATTTGTATTTGTAAAAAAATTATTGAATTTTTTAAAATGTTTATTTTTAGTTTCAGCATTTTTTAAATATAAAAATAATTTTTATTCTTTAATTTTACGAGCATGTCATTGTAGCCTGCAATGTCTTTATCCACTGTGATTTTTTTGAGTTAGGTATATCAGTTGGTTTTAGTGTAGTCGTTAAAACGGAAACATGCAAAATATGATTTTAACAAGTCTTTACGCGAAAACTATGGAGATCAAAAAATTTCATAAAAGACAAATTTAGTCACATTTTGTGTCTAAAATAAGAAAAAAATGGTGATGAAAATTGCGGTAAACCGCGCCCTTAAGGGTGTTCAAGTACGATAAAGTCATAATTTTATATTTTTTATGAAATAGTGTTAGTTTTGTGGATGATACTTGTTAGTGTAGTATCCTCTTACAAAACAATTTTAGCTGGCGTAGTTTTCTGATAATGGTGCGTCAAAGTCAAAATTTGCATATTCTGCTGTCATGCAAATAGTAAATACCAATTGACTTACGTACGTGAAATAATTCACAGTGAAATAACATACTGTGGGCTACATAATAAAACATTTGAAAATATCCCGCAAGCTGTTTTTGTATTTATAAAAAAATTCTGAATTTGCAACCTTCTATTCTGCACTTTTGCAATTTTTTAAAAAATTAAATTATAACGTTTTGCGTTTTTTTTAAATGTTTTATTGCATAGCTCATGAGATGTTAGTTCACAGTGAATTATTTTGTCAAGTAGGTCAGTCGGTTTTCGCTATTTGCATGGCAGCGTAACAGGCTAATTTTCACTTTGACGCTCCGTTATGAGAAAACTATGAGAGTTAAAATTATATCGTAAGAGTAAAATGTACTCACAAGTATCGTATACATAACTAACAATATTTCATAAAAATATAAAATTATAATTTTCTCACACTGGAACATCCTTAAATACTTCTCTACCACCCACTGTAGCTAAGCTCATTTCCGGAGGAATTTGACAGCACGCCTATACCGGATGGTCCTGAACTACAGATACAAATGCAGGGAGGTGATTCCTTATGGAAAATAAAGTAGGGCATATGTACCTAAGTGTAATATTGTGGAGAATATAGAATTTGAAACCCGTATTTACTTTAAATATCGGAAACAGAATTATGTAAAACGACAATACTCTGAACATTGATTTGTGTTATAATAATCTTCAAACCAACATCAAATGCTGGTTGATACCTTCAGCCATTACTAAGAGAACAGGGGTGGCCACCCTCTAAGTTGACTAAACGTTTGTGCCATCGGGATAGTGGAACATTTGACGATGTTTTATTGAGTAATGCGAGCTTTGTAATAAAAATGGTCCTCTTATTGCAACTGTTTAGGGCTCGTAGTTTTCGTGAAAAATTCACTACTCTATCCAAAATGGGTTAGAAAACATTACATACGAAAAATATCGTACAGTAACTTGTAAAGGAGATATCCACACTTACAAAGCGATGTTTTACCGAACAAAAATTAAATCTAACAGACAATAAGAAAGGTATTGTGAATGATTACATTGATCGTATCGTAAGTATTTGCACAGCCACTATTGTGGTGTACAATTTCGAGAAAAACGAGGGGGTGGTACGGTCCTACCAATATGTGTGTAACTTGTAGGTATTTTATATTGCTTTTCAAAGATGTAATACAAATGCATAATACAAGTCACCTTCACGCAGCATGTTTATGTGAACTATTGAGAAGAAACACATGTAAGGGTGCACTTTATTGCCTGCCAGGTATGCAACCCGCGTTGCATAGGTGGTCGTACGACCATAATATATTTGCTGTATGTGAATGCGGGTTACGCGATAGGACAGAATCGTGTTTCTACAGATCTTCTGATAGTTGTATTCCAAATGGGAAAAAAACATTGATTAACTCTTAATGATTGTACATTAGTGTTAATTGTATTGGTTTTGTTTTTATTTTATTTTGGATTGCAACTGCACGAGAACGTGACTTGCGAAAGTGCCACATTTTCTTACAGTAACTGATCAAAGTGGTGACCACCTACTTCGCTACACAATTGACAGCGACGAACAATTGACGCATCACGCGATGCAACATGTGTGGGGTGTTGCGAATAGTAATACAGGCATCAGTAATCCGGGCACGAAGTTCAGCTGCTGTGTTGATCGGGGTCTCGTATACTAATGTCTTCAGGTGACCCCACAGAAAGAAATCAGGTGGCGTCTGGTCTGGGGAGCATGGTGGCCACTTAACAGGTCCACCTCTGCCTATCCATCACTCACCAAATGTGGTGGTAAGGTGACGACGAACTTCCAAACTGAAGTGTGCAGGAGCTCCATCATGTTGGTACCACATACGCTGGCGTGATTGTAAATCCACATCCTCCAACAGAACTGAAAGTATGTCCTCTAAAAACTGCCTACCGTAAAATGGGGAGACTCGAAAGTTCGAGACATATTTGCACAGTGTTTATTTTCTATGTGTGTAAATTGCGAGTGAATACTAATTTAATTTCATGTTGATATTCATAATTTCGTATACATCTCCCGTATTTTTTTCTAAATCTTGACATATATGAGGAAAGTATGTATTTATATTTAAGTCACCCACGTATCCCAAGTCGCCCCATTTTGCGGTACCTGGACAATATAGTATCGTTACACTTCATCAAATTTATATGAGTGAATTCAATGACGTCACCGGTTATTGATGACAATATTGATCAGTATTCTGTTTGACTAAAATAGTGCAATTAAAGGTAGTTTGTAATTGGGCCCCTGGCTATGGAGGTGGTAAGATGGAGAATGGTTCCCTGTTCTAAGTGGACATGCTGCAATTTTACATCCATGTGATGTACCTGACCATTGACTACAGTCTTATTGTTTAATGGGGACTTTACTTATATAGTTATATGAAACAGTTTATCTCATATTTGGCACTATTTTACTTACTAGAAACTGTATGAATGATTTAAGATTAAATGATCTTACTAACAAGAATTTTGTAACATTGTTATGATTTGTAACCTTCCTCGGTTATTTGGAGAGAAATATTTATATAAGTTTGATAAATGTTCTATTTTTTCTGTATGATAGGGGCTGCTAATTATGAATAATCACACCGAAATTTCTTTCATTTTTGGATACTTTAGAAATCCCGAATTTAGTCTGGCAGTCCCACGATCGTTCACCCTTGGTGATGGGAAATAAAACGTCTTACTATCTGTATAGACGCGCCCGAAATTCGCGGCCAACCTCTCCTGCGACCGCGGCAACCTGGAGTACGTCAGCACCCTGGTGACTCCCGCGAATGTAGACGCGGCTCCGAGGCCCGTCCACCTCTCGTGATGGCCACAAGAGTCCCCAAGCTTCATAACCTACGCTCTCGCGGCACTTTCTCTAAAAACTTTCCCCTTATACTCCCAACTAATCGCAGGCTCTGTGGACGACAGACAAAACTAAATCCGGCCTTTTAGTCCAGGAATTTTAGGTAAAATACCGGGAAAAAATTATAAAAAAGCTTAATTTTGGTACAGACGCTCATTCATAACATACTAAAAGTTCCAATCATTCGATACCTCGTGAGCTTGCCTTGCTGTGACCTTGAAAATACCTTAAAACCTGTTTATTGTTTATATATCATAATTTATGGAAAACATGCTCTTTACAAAAACATTGGAAATATCCTTATCAATTGTATTGTCTTTAAAATGCAGTAATTATAAACCCATGTCGAAGGACTCAGCAATGTCACGCTTATTTCCACACCACTATAGAAGTAAAGCGTACAGCTCATTTTTGTACGTGGTATGTCCTGCAAGCCTAATGCACAAGTAACGATATAATATTTCAGGCTGTAAACATCAACAAATGTATGCAGTCCTACTCTTTTTGCAGCTCCTTGAATCTCCTCAGACTCATCACTTATTTCATTTTGTGCTGAGAATGTTTTACCAGCATCCACTTCATTACCACTAACGTGATCACATTCGTTGTTGCGTTTACCACTGTCTTCTCAATCTCCTATATCTAAGGCTGATTCAAACATACTGTGTTGAACATCTGTATCCTGTATGTCATCAGTATTTATAACTTCACCTTCAATCTCTGGCTTCCTAGCATTGTCGCACGAAACGCCACTGCAGTGCACACAATATGTGAACACCTTAACCCTGTTTTGCGGCACCCGCATGCTGTGCCACAGTCTTTCAGACAGCCACAGAAAATTGTGTTCGGAATATGTTGTGGTACTGTTCCTAATTTTGATGCAGTAGGAGATAAGCGTGGTACTGTATGCTAGCCCCAGTCTTGGGGAAGCAATTTAATCCCTTTCCATAACTGTAGCACGAAAGGTGAAATTTTGTAGTCTTGTGTGGGTGACCGTGCTGATATTAGTTTTTTTCCGCCAACAACGCCTTTTTAAAACATATGTACCAATAATTGTTCAGTGTATGGGCTTATTCATATGCTCTATTTAGGCAAAGAAATTTTTTTCCTCCAGCATTAGCAATATGATTTTGTGAAGCATTTTCCATTTTAAAGGTTTGAGCTGTATTGTCTAGGTCTCTCTTTTCTAGAAATTTGCTTAATGCTAGTTTTACTTTATTTAAAACAGCTGAAATGCAATCACAGCCCGAAAGAGCATGTAGGAATAAAATATTTCCCTTAAAGTTAGGCTTATTATTTAGACTACAAAACGAATACAGTGTGGTTTGCACCTTACCTTTACCCAGTTGCAAGAAAAGTATTTCTAATGTCGCAGGTGCAAATGCTATCAGCAAAACTAAAAGGTCGATGTCCTCTCAACCTGGTACAGCTTTTCTCAAACAGAGAACAGTCAATGGCAGTTTGAATAACGAGTACGCCTGCGTCCCCATCTGCTTGTTTCACAATGATTCAATTTTTAACTAACTTTACCATGAGGAGAGATATCAGGTTTGTTGTATTATGATTGTTTGACAACAAGTTTTCTTGGGCCACAGTCAAATGCATATTCTCATGAAAGTCAATGTTTGGAGAAACCCTTTTAGATCATCTTCGAGATCGTTGTACTTGGTAGGACCCGGGTTCGATACCCGGTTCCGACCATCCTGATTTCGGTTTCCCAGGGTTTTTCTAAATCACTCCAGGCGAATGCTGGGATGGTTCCTTAACAAAGATTGTGGCCGACTCCCCCCCCCCCCCCCCCGGGTTTCTACC
>PNEQ01001463.1:16737-27499 GCA_003012365.1 Medauroidea extradentata | reverse complement strand
TGTATAGAATGCTCTATCACCAGAGGTTATTCAGGTTGCAGTCAATCTCGTGCTTGCTGTTAATTCGGTTCACTTTCTGAACACAAACAAACTTAACGTAGGACATTTTCTTAACAACTAAGAGTTGAGTTGAAATTTTTCTACTTGGTTTTACTTGTATCTCATAAATTCCAAGAGTTTAAATAGTGCTTAGTGTTTTTTAGGCCACTCACAACAATAATTAAAAGTTTGTGAAAATATCATGTATATAGCCTACTTCCAAAATATTATGTGCAAGTATTGAAGACAGAAACATTAATGATTGTAGTGATGTTTCGTAGTTTTGCCGAATAATTTATGTCCACTGCTTTGCGAAATTTTTAACGTTTTCGTTCAGGAACAAATAACTTCCCAATTATTTTTTATTACACGTTAGAATACTTATACGTATACTATATAAGATGTGAACAGCTTTTGTTTTGTGCCAAGTCGAAATTACTTCAACTTTCTGTCATAGTTCTTGGGATGTGCGCACGACTGCTATGGGCTGTAGGCAGCAAGCACGCTGGGGTATCGCCGGATGACGTCACAGCGGGCGCCGTGCCAAAGTAGAGCGTTTCGGCAGGCTTTTTAAATTACATTATGTTTTTCGCCAATTGCACGTGAATAGATGCATAGAAATTAAAAGTAAAATGTGATTATTGCTTAAAAATGCCTGCGGAATTGAATTAAAACAGAAAAAAATTGTACATGTTCCCCATTATATAATTTTGGCTAATTATTGACTTGATTAAATTTTCTTTAAAACAGTAATTGATTTTGAGAAAATTGCATTTAGTAATAAAAATAATTTACTCAAAGACAGCAGACAAGTACAGTACGACAGTAGAAACTGGTGGTGTAAATGTATTTCCGAGGACTGGAATGAATAATGGCTGTTTACACATATTTTCTCTAAGGTCTCACGTTTCCATTTCGTACATTATTAATGTGTTTGTGCTTAGTTTTAGTTTCTGAGAATACTGTACGTAAATTTGGTCTTGGGATATTACTGCAGTAATTTTCATTTAATCTATAACTCTTATTATATTTCAAACTGTTTTTGTTTCGTGAACTTGACAGCTGGGAGCTATTTTCGAGTTAATACAGCTCTTAAGTGGAGTCTGTTTTTTTTTTATAGTAAAAGTTATGAAGGAACAAACTGTGTGTTGTCTCGAAAATGTACATTCATTTTCACTGGTTTTTATTTAAATTTGTAAATATACAATTTCCTTGAGCTTTTCCACGTAACCATCAAGCACGTAGTATTTTACAGTGTCTTATTCAGTCCAGATATTGTATAGCTAAACTCAGCCCACTTTGAATCTGCTCAGTGTGAAGAGTGATTGAAGCATGAGACTGTTACTGCACTGCCGTATAGTGCTGTGGCTGTTAATGAGTTAAATCTCCGGCTCTAATGTTTTTCTTCTTAATGATTCCTGGTGATTTGTGGCAATAAATTGTGCTTGATTGTGCATGTGTACTTAGCTATGCTGCATGTCTTGTAATTAACATAACTTCCCATCAAATTATTATTTCTATTTTTGATTTGTTCTTTTAGCATTTTATGTATGTTATAACAAACATGTTATCCAACACATTTTCTTTGCTTGCTGCTGCGCAGTTAGCATTTCTAGATTATTTTATGTATGTGTTGCTATCTCTGCAGTCATGACATGTTGGAAAATGCTTATTATGAATCATCATTGTTTGATTTGTAACAACAGGCAAAATATTTTGTGAATTTTCAGAAGCTAAAGTTCATGCTTAAAAATATTCTAGCCTTTAGTTACTGTAATATACATGGAACCATTCAGAATTATAGCAGCTTGAAATAGATATACAGGCAAGACATGTGTACTGAAACTTTCGCTATGTTATTTCAAGTAGTAAAGTGGTAAAATGTATGGTAAGGTTCCTCCTGTCTTCAACTAATTTAACTATTATATCTGGTTCATGCCACGTGAGGCAATTGTCTAGTGAGGGATATGTATCGCTGGCTTGATGTTATAAGGTTGTTTGTAGCATTTCCACACTTTTAAGGAAACTAAAGTCAAAGTTTTTGTTTCTTTGTGGAAGTGGCTATCACCTTTCATGTTTAGGCATTAATTGGTGCAGGTAAGTGCTGCCATTTTGTTACTGTTATAGGAGGTAAATACCAACATGCAGAATCATGTACCGTATGTTTTACCAAAAACTTTACTTTCAATTTTTTGTCATATACAACCTTGTAACATTAAGCGAATGATATGTTTGAGGCAGAAATAGGTGGAGCGCTATGGATGAAACACATTAATTCGTCTATCCTGTAGCTGATAATTATGTACGACAGTTACAGTTTAAGGAAGATGTACAAGATAAAATTTAGACTTTCTTAAAATTTAGAATTTATTGCTTTACATGTTGAAAGATAACATTTTTGAAGTGTGAGTAGAGAGGCTTACATTATGTGCTTTCTCCAAACAAGAATGTAGAAATGGGTAAGGTAAGATTGGATGTGTGACAGTTTAGTTCAATACTAGAAGACAGGTCCATAGAGAGAAGTGAGAACTGTATTGACAACATTTAACATTTACCTATTGGTTAATGTAGCCTTGTTTGTGGCTGTTGTTTCACCTACCATCTTTTATACCTTCCTGTTGACAGTTCAGTAAGCCATCCTGTGTGTAGGTCATTTGTGTAAAAAAGAGAAATATGTACACTCACATTATTCTTTGCCCTTCCTCAAACAACTGGTGATATACCTTGGTTGTAATGTAGGCATGTAAGAGTGGATGGATGCATCTGTAGCACTAACCCTCATTCTTCTCTCCTTGGAGCGCTGATGATATACCCAAAGCATGTCTTACGCGGTGCATACTACACACACCCACACTGTACATGTACAAAAAATGGGGGATACTGTATCTCTGGAGTCATAAAACTGAACACTTTAACATAAATTGTTATCCCGTTGAATTCTCTGGTTAGCAGGTTTATTAATTAATAGTTATTGAGTTTCATAGATAGAATTTATTGATAGTTAGTAGAAGATTAACACAAGAGGAACCATCTATAATTTCAATTTTTCCAAGCTGTGTGCATTTGGATGTTTACTCTTTGATATACCTTGTTCTGGTTATCATAAAGGTCAGTATATAGAAATTGTTCATGCATATTAAAATCTTTGTTAATAATTTAGGAACTGTCCAATATGTTAAGCATATGTATTACCTATGTTATAAAAATAACTTCTCCATATACATGTCTAGTTTTATAAATAAATAAATATATTTTTTTGTCTAATTTTAATTTTTTTATTATTATTGATATTTTTTATGAATATTTGTAGGATTCAGAATCTGACGAAGAGACTGCAAAAATTGACGCTGCTAATGAAGAATTCAAGGCCCTTCTAAAACGGTATGTTAACTATCATCACACACTACTGTAGTGGGC
Organism: Medauroidea extradentata; assembly: GCA_003012365.1. Taxonomy (NCBI): domain Eukaryota; kingdom Metazoa; phylum Arthropoda; class Insecta; order Phasmatodea; family Phasmatidae; genus Medauroidea; species Medauroidea extradentata. Next base: position 24,043 of record PNEQ01001463.1, on the reverse strand, counting down.
AGTTATCTTGGCACCTCACAGCGCAGGGGTGTGGGGACAGCATGACAAAGGAAGTTGAGCAGATAAGGAGGCGTCACACAGTCGACAGCCATGTAGTAGCCGTTAGGAAAATATCGACCCTCAGTGTATACCCGAAAATGTAAGGTGAAGGTGGTAGCCTGCAGAGACGTGGAAAGGAGATGCATAGTAGAGAGCTGGAAATAATAAAAACCTTTATTCAGTGTTGTGATGAAGACATGACAAGCAACATACGACCACATGTGCCACAACCACTCCAGGAAAAAAACAGATACTGCGCTCGACTGCCGCAGCTTCTTATGTAGTTGAGAATTTCAGGGTTCTCTTTTTTCAGGAGGAATGTGTAATTTATTGTTTCAATTACTTTATCATATTTCGTACCATTACTGAAAAAAAATAAAGCCTAACAATAAATTTACTTACATCTATATTGACATTAAGAACATCCTTTCTTAGTAGCTGACATAACCTGGTTTGAAAGAATGGTTTGTTTTTTTTTTGTATTTATTTATTTACCAATTTATCACTGTGTGCTGCCAAAGTCAACACTAAGCAAAAACCTTTCAGTGGGAGAACCCATCCTTTTTCTATCTTTCTTTCTTACATAAAGTGTGTAATAACTTCAAGTAAAATTATGATAGCGTAGACGGTTTTAAATTCTTGTTTTTCATTCAGTGAATATATTTTTTACCCTGTTCTGTTTCTCCTTCTAAGGGTCAGATTTGTTAAAAATCTGTCATGTACGTTTTGTTAGCTCTTCTTTTGGCAGTGTTGTAGATAAATAAAAACACGGGTTTAAAAATCGTCGCAAGGGTTCAGTAAATTTGTAAGTATTAAAAAATTGTTATATTTGGCCTAAAGTTGTGCTATAAAATGCTATAATAACAAACTTGTGGAAAATCGTTTTACAGTGTTATGTTAAAAATATGCCGTTAACGTAAAAGAAAAATATATGATTAGTTCTTAGAGAGTTTAAAATAACATTTTGCCGTTGTTAAAATTTATTTTTTAAAAAATATATTGTGTTTATTATTTATTTTTCGAGAAAAAAAATTCATTCACAATTAATACACTGCATTTACTATTTTTTTTGTGTTCACTTCTGCGTTATGAATGTATAGTCGATAAAGTACATCTAATTGAATTGTGTCGAGTAGTTTAAACTATGTGTTTTCATTATTACAAGCTTTTATGTAACTTGCAATGTTCGTATGTAAGTAAGTTGACCGTTTCAAAATTTGGAAACAGTTTTCGTGTTTTCAACCATTTGTTGGTATCTGATTGAGCTTAAATTTGGCATTCTTTTGTAAGTTCTGTGACAGTAAAATATTATTGGTTACATTACACGTATATCAGTGTATTATTAAAATTACATGAACTAAAATGAAAAATTATGTTCTTCTCTTATTTAAATTGCAATGATTTTTATTAGTCTGTCAAACCAATAAATAAGTTCCAGAGATTTGAGAATAAAATTATATAAAAAAAGTTAAAGTAAACAAGAAGTTTGTTTTAAAAAAATGTGAACTAAAAAGTAAAATTATTAATTTCAGTTACATTTATCACATATGTATGTAGTAGGTATATTGTAGGTACATAACAACCACTCTCTTGGTAACTCATCATTATAATATATTTGTACGTAGATAGCTGAGTTCTAGGGCCGTAAATAAATATAGATATACATATATAAATATAGATATACATAAATAAAGGCTTGAGACGCTATAGTAGTATTTTGAAAAGATATTTCATTTTATACTTCTTTATCCACATATGCTTATATTATGGTGCGTTACCGAGAGAGGGGTATATTTTGAACCTCAATTATACCTGTAAAATTTTTTTGCATGTCATTTTATGTGTGGTTTTGCGTGCTGCCAAGTATCATTACAAACATACACATTTGTACATATTTTTACAGTACCTTTTGATGTAGGATTAAAGAAATATCTTGGTGAAGTGTGTCGAAGCAGATACTGTAGGCGTAATGATCTTGTAAATTAGTCTGATTTATACTGTTTTATATTGTTCTTTAGTAAGATAAATTTATTTTATTTTTAAGTTTGCCTTAATGCAACATTTCCATTAATTTAGGTTGACTGAATAATTTCTTTTTACCGTGCATATTTTTATGGACAGAAGTAAAATGTAGCAGCTTATAATAGTTAGCATATGCTGAAAGATATATACACATTTCTGAGCACAACTGCTGCAACTTACAAATATGTTACACTTACGTAGTGTATGACGGAACACGCCAAATGTTTTCCGCCCTGCTAGTATCAACCTGGCAGGTGGCCCCAGACAGTAGGATATCAGTTTCTCTTCGCCCTCCCGTCCTGAAAACAGCACTAGGGAGTTCATAGGCCAACTTAACTGCCTAATATAGTATGCTTGACTGTAATATTTAAAAGGGATGGGTAGGTTATAGTAAATAAACTAGATATTTGACCTTTTTTTTTTATTTATTTATTTATTTATTTATCTAATTGAGCAAGGTGATGTGTGGTTTGTAGGTAGAGTCGGTAGAGTCATATTTGAAAGGACAAAGTTTTGATTCAGTCCTTGCCATCCAAAATCATTTCAGGAAAATTCTAGAATGTTTTCTTAAGTCTGTATCCCTCTTACATGGCGATTTATTGGTTTTCCTTGCGTATGTTTGTTTCACAGCTTAAAATTCTAAAAGTACCACAATGGAAACACAGCTAATGGTCTTACCTTTCAGTAGACGTATAAGAAGTGAACTAGTAACTCATAATTTTGTCTTTTTTTTATAAAAGGTAACAAAAATGGTTAATTTGGTTAAATAAAAAAAAGACATAATCGTAAGTTCCTACTTCACTTTTTGTGCGTCTACTGGAAGGTGCAATCAATAACTGTGTTTTTGGAATTTTGTATTGTGAAACAAAACAAGGCAAGAAAAACCAATAAATCAATATGTAAGAGTGAGACTTACCCTACAGGCCACGTTTACTTCCTATCATTTTACTGATTCTGTTGAGTCATTGGTCCTATATGTAATAACCTTACTGACAACAACTATGTCTGCTTTTTCTCAATAATTACCAGGGGTGTAATGAACTCACACAGAATGATCCAACAGGTTAATTCCCTTGTTAGTCCTCTTAGAGGCACAGGTAAATTGTGTGGACAAGATTTCTTTGTTTCAAAAGCTGTTTTGAGAATGGTTCATTTTAACACATTCAAATTGTTTTAAATAAAAATCCCTGGAGTAGACACATTTTCTAAAGGACTGAAACTGACCTCCAATGAAATTTAAAGGTAAAAATATAAGTGAGACAAACTGAAATATATTTTGTGACTTACTACAAAACCAATTCTCTCCATTTGGAATGGATAGGTACCATAACCACACAGTTAGGAGGATCCAAAATTAATTCACATTAAAAATTTATATTCTCTACTTAAAGAAAACAAACTTAGTTATGTTTTACTAAAGTAACATTGCTTAGTTGTAAATTTGGTTTGAGTATTGAGAAAATAATTATAGTATACTTTCAGAACAAATTCATTTTGTTGTACTTAATTGTTAGTACATAGAATACATATTTTACTAGTAGGAATTATTCCATGTAACCTGATACAAATCCCATTATTAAATACTGTTATTCTGCTTACATCAGTGTGTAGCGTCGCAAACAGACAGGAGCATGAATAATTATTTGATTGTCTGGTTGAAGGATCCTAAGGCAAAGAACTATATTCCTTCCTGTTTGTATGTGTCTAAAAATAGGGTAAGAATGGACATTTATAAAAATCAATTCATTATTGGCTAATGCAGTACTTAATTATTATTGGCGGTGGAAATGTGGAAATATCGGGATACACTACACCGAGACCATACTGAACTCTGGACACAAAATCCTGGCTGCCTCACCACAGACACAAGACTTGTTTTGAAGACCCCCAGATGGTTTTCAAACAACCACCCAACCTCCAGCAAAACAGTTAACCCCAGAGGCTCCTACCCATGTAATAGTTCTCACTGTTGTAGCGGGTCGGCTAACTGAAGATGAATGAAGAGGACCATAAATTTACCGTCGTTGTTGACCAAACATCCTTGTCACGGCACCAGAAATGTAGCAGGTCGGCTAACTGAAGATGAATGAAGAGGACCATAAATTTACCGTCGTTGTTGACCAAACATCCTGGTCACGGCACCAGAAATGTGACGTGGTGAGGAAACTAAGTTGTAGTAGTATTGAATTAATTTAGTAGATGTTCATGGCACGTGATCAAGTGGTAGTAATTCAAATAAAAGCCGCCAAAAATTTTAATGTGGTTTGTTTATTCTCCATATGTTCAAATTCAACAAAAGCTAGATTACACCAAAGTTACCGATCGGCACATAAATTTGTAACAAAGTAATTTACGGCCTAACTTGCGGCTACACTCTCCAGGGAGAACACACGCCCCGCCATTGTTACCAAACTCAAAATAAAGGTAAGACTAAGACATGATTAAAAGTAAGTTTTCAAAATTAAGTCCAAAAAGTTCAACATCACTCCACTCCCGGTCCTTCACTGCCGCTTCGTCCTCCAACCCGAAACGCCCTTTTATGTACTTCCCACACAAAGGCAAAATCCGCCCCTCGACAAACAACGTGACCTACACGCCGCGAGTCTGAGTAGTAAGTCCCCACTGACGCCAACTACCGTTGGTTCTCCCTGCTAGTGCGCCTAGCGGCCACCCACTGAACCAACACTTACAACTAACTAAAATAAAGTAAATTAAATAATACACTAGATAACAAAGTACAAATAATCACAATGCTAATAATGTATTGTCTAATCACATATTCGTTTCTTTAAATAAATGTCCAAATCAAAAAACTTAGCATAAAAATATTTAAAAGAAAGTAGTTCATTGGCTGCCGCCATCTTGTGCGCGGGAATAGCACTGTCTCTCTCACTCATTCCCGCGCAGCGGCCGAGTTGTAACGGAAAACTAACTATAGGTCTAAAAATAAACTGGAAGCACACCTGGCCGTTGTTTATGCTACCCAACAGTGTACCCAAGCGGGAATTTCCAATAATTACTAATAAGGCCTAAAACACTGAAATGACTCGAAATTACAAACAAACTGAAGATGCACAAAACAAAACTAACTTAACAAAAAATAAAATAAAAATACAATAACTTTAAAGCCTGCAAATTAGATTAATAATTTGTGCAGCAGCTAGGCATCTTACCTTCTGACTAGACAAACTAGACATTAATTAATTTAGAGCATTATGATAACAAAATAAATAACACCAAAGGATACCAAAGAAGAAAAATAAAAAAATAAATAAATAAAACAAACATTGCAGTAAAGGCCAGTGGGTGGGCCACCTGACACTGTGGTTCCTGTACCATTCATCAGCCATCTTCCCACTTTAACAGCAGACTGACAAACCTGATATACCAGCTCCAATGTAAACACTGTGATGCAGAGCTGACACAAAGCAAGCCCTAGCTGGATGCAACATCTGCCCACAAGAAAAGCCAGTTGCAGCTCATTCAGTTTCCCACAGCAAAGACTTTGATTCCTGCTACAGCAACAGAATTGTGAAATCCTTGCCATCTCCTTGCAATAGTTCAGAGCTCAGACGCTGGGAACTGGCCCAGCAATATATCACGAAATCAAGACAACCTCCAGGCTTCAATATCAGATAACTAATTTTTCCTCCCTACATTACAGCCCCACGTTTGAAATTCCAGCCGTGCTTTGTTCGCCTTCTGGCCACTAGGCTTACAGAAAACATAGCACACGCTGCTGCTGGACTGCAGTGTGCCATGTCTTGCCGCCCGAGGAAGCCAGTTTAATACTAGTGAAACGTCGCGACTGCACTTCCATGGGAAAATGTGTCTCGTCCCTTCGTGTGTACGTGCCTGTTTACAAGTATCAACTGTGGGTACTTGTGCCTCTGTTATACTACTTTTTATAATCTGACAACAAACAAGGTCTGATCACACAGAGCCTACAGAGAACAACCATATGTTGCAGGCAGCGTACTGAGATGGAAGCTCTGCAGGTACGACACAGAGAGGAACAAACATTGTTCTGGCAGCAGCGACATGTAGGATTGGTGCAGCCACTATCTTCAGTATTCCCATCACAAACACTCTTCTACCAGGCAGTGTCACCCATCTGTGCAGGTATGTTGTTCATTAGTGAGGGATGTTTTCATGATTAGGAGCAAGGTTCTTATTGTTCTACAGTGTCTGGTATTGAACTTGGAAATGGTTGTTATTGTGTGTGCACATGTGCGTCCATGTATGCAAATGTGCGTGCATGTATGTTGGTGTGTACACTTGATGTATAGGTGCATGGGTGTGTGTGTTCGCACGTGATATGTGTTTTGTTGTATGGAAATGTTACACAGATGTGGGCTGCGTTGTAAGAACACTGTTAATTTGCATATACCGTAAATTATGCCATGTCAATGTGAAAAATTGAAAACAATCTCTCTGTTCCCTGGTATATGAAAACTTCCATAAATCTATGCTTAAAAGGATTTTCCCCCTTAAGTTTGTTAATTTTCCAGATGCAAGCAAATTACACTAGATCATTTTCCAAATGACTTAAGTTGATATTTTATTCTACTTGGGCTAACCTCATGAGATTTTCATAAATGTGTATATTAAATTTTAAGAATTACCCATTGTCTCTTTTAAGTCAAATTTATAGACAAGTAAATTTTATCAATCCTTCAGCCTTTGTCTTTTAATAGGATATTTTTATGTGCAAGAAAGGTTTTAAAGTCCATACTCTGCATGACGCAGGCAACAGGCCTGTAATATTACTGCAGTCACACACTGTGTGAGATATTCAGTGCAATGACCACCGTCCATGCATAGACAGCTGTACACACAAAATTTTTCACACATTTCTGTGCACATTTATGGGAAAAAATAGCAGCGACAATGATTATACAATGTAATGATACATATTAGTTTTGAATTTCTTTATTTAAATCAAGTACATAAATTTAAAAAATATGCTTTTCAAAATTTCTTTTAAAACCTTTATTTAGAGCCAGCATTGAGGTGACATGAACTTACACCATACAAAGTGCTACTGCTATACTGCCCAGCTAAGCATAAGTGCAGTAAGTGACAAGAAGCTGATTTTAAGAAAACACCATCTAAAGTTTACCCTCTTGCTGTATTTTGTCAGTGATACTATTTATAACTTTCTTTTGTTTAGTCATTGGATGTATTCATATCAGACATAAGTAGCAAGGTTTACGTTAATAATCTTGCCATTAAATTTGAAAAG
>PNEQ01001462.1:36361-48623 GCA_003012365.1 Medauroidea extradentata | reverse complement strand
GTATTTTTTATCAATTTATGAAATACTTTTTTCGCTCACAAATTTAAGAAAAGGCTCTAGCAATCTTTATTTACTTTATAAATTTAACAATGGAAAAAAGTGGACGAAGTTTGAGTCCGACCGCCCGGAAAACAGCGCCAAAAAGTACGACATTCTCGGTAACTTGACGAACTACAGCCAAACAACAAGGGGGTCAAGCCAGGGTTGCCAACAGTACGGAAATTTCCGTACATGTACGGAATTTTAACGATTTAATTTGGCATGTACGGAAATTTTTTAACTGTACGGTCCCGTACGCAAATAGTAGGGAATTTTTGCTATATGTACGGAAATTTTAATGATGCAAATTTCGCAGTGTAGAATTTCGGTGCACTGTCGAATGTTGTAATGCGTGACCATTCCTTAAATTTTTATAAAGTTTCCTTTTCTAATGTGAAGTTATGGTGCGTGTGTGATTGTGGTAAAACGAAGAGAACAGTGTTTTGATTATTAGCACAAGTTGTTGGCTATTGAAACCACGTGATCAAAATAAAAAATCGTGTTTGTTTGATAGTTCATACAATCGTTGAGGTGGCCTTCGAACGTAGCTAATTGCCGTAACCATTCACTAGATCCACACTAACTGGTACAAAATTTAATATCCAAACACTGTGTATAGAAAATATTGTCTTCATTTACTTTGTTTGGTTTTGTGTTAAAACTATTTTGCATTTTGATTTAAAGGGAGTCGTACCTTTGCGAGTAAACCTGTAGTAAGAACTATGATTTTAGAAGTAGTACGTTTGTAGTTCATCACAAATTAATTTGTATTTTAATAACTTTCAAAGGGAATAAACACCGGCATGTAATACGTGACATTAACAATAGATTTTTAAATTAATTTTACGTACTTTTAAAACTGTACGGAAATTTTTTGTGTTGGTACGGAAATTTTTTCATCTGAGTACGGAAATTTGAAACCGAGTTGTTGGCAACCCTGGGTCAAGCAAAATACATTGTTAGATAGGCGAGTGTCCAGACCTGTTCTTCTACGACCGTGGTCTGAAGCTATTGTTTTAACGCGAGTGCCGACATGTTTGCTGAGCGAAAAATACGTAAGGAGAGTTCGTGGGTGCCAACATCAGAAGTTTATTTAAGTAAATTATAACTGAAGTGTTGTTAGCAAAATTGGTTACATAAATTAGCTGCTGAAATGATTCGTGGTTAAAGTATTTTATTTCCAGATCGGGATCATTTTTGTCTGACAGTATCGTAGAAGAAGAGGTCTGGACACTCGCCTATCTACCAATGTATTTTGCTTGATCTCCTTGTTGTTTGGCAGTAGTTCGTCAAGTTACCGAGAATGTTGTACTTTTTGGTGCTGTAATCCGTGCGACCGGACTCAAACTCCACCCACTTTTTTCGATTGTTAACATTATAAAGTAAATAAAGATTGCTGGAGCCATGATTTAAAATTGTGAGCGAAGGCAGTATTTCATAAATTGATAAAAAAAAAATACCTTTTGATAAATTGTTTGTCTTAGTGGGAGGGAAATGGGCTGAGTTTGGGACCGACCGCCCGGATTACAGCGCCAAAAATGCATAGCATTATCGGTAGCTTGGTGTACTGCAGCCAAACAACAAGGAGGTCAAGTTTCCAGGCGAGTGTCCAGACCTGTTCTTCTACGGCCGTGATCCAGACCTGTTTAATAGCGAGTGCGAAACGGAACATTTACTTTCCGATATTGGCAGAGTCGGGTGGGAATTTCAAATTGTATTTGGTGTTTATTTAGTCTCATGAATAAAACTTGAATGTACAGATAAACTGGATTCTTTGTAAACAGGAAATCAATTTTTTTCAGCAATCACACTCATTACTTCCATCCTGGAAGAAACATTTTACCTCAGAAAATTACAATCGGTTACCCTATACAATGGCAAGTTATTTAATTACGCAAATGTCTTTTCAAATAATAGAGCTGAAAGAATACTCTCGTAATTTTGTAGCCACTTGCTTTGAATAATAAATTGAGAGAAACATAAAATAAAACGTATGTTCTTTAAGCCTACTACGTAAAGCGGTTACTTAAAATTATAGTATTTTCAAAAATGAAATATGTTTTATCCCGTTTTTCAATCATTACTGCAAAATTGCTATTATAAATAAGCAAAAATTTTGACGCTAAAAAATGCTATTATTTTCAAACATAAAATGACCAGTATGAATTATGTTTTATCACGTTTATTAAAATCAGATTAATTGTTGTTGTAGTTCGTAGCAAAACTATCCTTCAGTTCAGAACACTTTATTTCTTTTTTACATTTTAAATTAACGAAAACTAATCTAAACTATCACAGCGGTCGGGGAAAGAAGGGGACGAGCAACCCGAGCATTCCCGATGTTTGCCGAATGTGCGGCACAGTCTCAGCGGCAAGACAGAAATAGCCAGTCGCAAGTCCGCCTCGACGAGGGTCATGTGGTGGACGCAGCTCGTGTTGCTCGTGGGCCTCGCCGGCCTCGCCTGCTCCGCGGCGGCGACGACGGGCGTTGGCGGGAGGCGACGTCGCGCGTTGCTCGTCGTCTCTTTCGACGGCTTCCGGCCCGACTACTTGGGGCGCGGCTGGACGCCGGTGATGGACGGGCTACGCACCGAGGCGTCGAGCGCGCCGCACATGATCAACGTCTTCCCCACAAAGACGTTCCCGAACCACCACTCGACGGCCACGGGGCTGTACCCGGAGAGCCACGGTGTGCTTGGCAACAGTGTGTATGACGCAGCCATGCGTCGACGCCTTGGCTACGGCCCCATGCTGTACAGCCACCCGGGCGGCACTCCCATCTGGGTGAGCCACATCACAGAGTATTTAGGAATACAGAAGTGAAATAGCCAGTATAACAGCGAACTCAGTCACACACGCCAGCAAAATGGCTTCCCTGGCCAGTGACACTGCGGAAACGCCTGCTACCAATCAGCTTAAGACAACTGCCCCTGGTAGCCGGCAGATAGGCCAACAGGAAACCTTCAGTAACATGCAGGAGCCAAACGTACACGGGGCTGGTATCAACAGCCTCGGGCAGCCAATAAGCGGCGGAGTTCGCTCGTATCAAATGAGCCGCCGCGTCATTTCATATCTGTATTACTATTTAGTCTGTGGCCACACTGTGCTTAGTTCTTCAACATGTTGGAAAGATCTGTGTTAAAAATTTGACACAGTGTCAATTTCTGCCGCTTGATCGCTAGTATCGGTAACATGTGAAAACTGACCAATCACAGAGCTTTCGTGAATTTTAAGTCACGTGAAGTTGACAATATGAAATCCTAAATTTACTTTTTCTTAATTTTAAAATTAAATAAATGTATTTATTTTCACCAAGCCTAGTCAAATTTTTATTTTACCAGGGTTTCCTATTTTCCGTGCCATAGTCTCCCGTAAGAAATCACGTGTGCTTTCTAGCCTGTAGTAGAATTAACCTTAGCCACACACGACCCATACCTAGGTACTCGTGTTTATCTCGGAAAAAAATTTTAACGCTATCAAACCACTTTGGTTATTGGCACGGTGACGTGATTGTCACGAAAATATTTTTGCTTCATTCTGTTCCAATGCCTAACTTGCACATCAGCAGATTTGCTTCGGGGTTATTGCCTATTGCCCGTGTTACTTTGTTCAGACACGGCTCTCATTTGACTAAACCAATCAGAATAAGGTTATTGTGACACCATGTCCATGCGTCTGTGATTTGCCAATAGAACCCCAAGACAAGTGATAGTTAAAACATCCAATCACAGATCACGAAGCAGAACTGCACGTGTGCACATAGGCCATTGTAACTAAGTAGTACAATTATATTATCGCCTTAAAACCGTGGCTCGAATTATTGGCAGAGATTGTGGTTTATTGCGGAAATACTTGACTGCTTGCTATGTTTCAACGTACGTTCCGCATGTCAGAAGTATTCTAAACGGCGTAAATTAAAATACGTATGCATGTATGTGTGTATGTGTGTAGGCCTGTGTGTTTTGTGTGTGTGTGATATGTGTGTATGTAGGTATGTGTATGTATGTATGTATGTATATATGCGAGTGTGTGTGTGAAGGAGGAGAAAAAATAAAAGCATCTTGCTGTGCGCTTCAATATTAAAAGTAACTCAAATAGATGTCTTGCAAGCCGCATCTCTGGCTTGTAGTGGAAACACTCAATGTCTAAATAAGGTTAGGCTAATACGGCTGGGATCAATACACCGTAATTTTATTTACTGTCCTTCGGAACACCCGTAAGGTCCCTATTGCCTCGGTGACTGCCTGTAATAGTAATATCCCAATGTTTGTTACACGGGTGCCTTATTTCTCTGGCGGCGGCGCGAGGTTAATTGTTGTCCGTGACAGCAACGAGCGGCCCTGAAAGTTATGCGGCGACCCGATTCTTTTAACGTTATAACACGGTATTGATGTTCTCGCACATGACTACTTCACTGTCTAGCTATTAACAAACGACTGTTACTTAAACCAGTTTTCCCCAGTAATTTCTCAACGTCAGTCCAGCTCCATCTCTCCCATGTCCAGGGCCGCTCGTTTCTGTCACGGACAGTACGTACACGGTCCCAGACAGCCTCCGTCGTGTGGTTATCTACTGAACCCACATCTTCGGGCTGTGCAAAAATACCGCGGCTTTAATTCTATCCTGTGATCGCGAGCCACGCCTTCCTCGGCGACCACCTCGCGAGTCCCCAAAATCTACAAAAATGGAGGCTTCTACCGAAAATGCGCCTCGAAAAAACATCAACGAACAGCAGCTCGTCTCCGAGGACAATGTACTCTCGAACTGTCTATTTAATTACATTGAAATTTTACTACGTGTGCACTGTCGATATTGAACATAATTTAATAGATACGCATTATGAAATTACATTTTACAAATATTTTTAATTAATACACAGTAGGGGTCCTATGTAAGCTCCACCCTCTGGCAGCTTTCTCTTTCCTCCCCCTCCATACCTTGGCTGGCTCCCACCTGTGCCTGCCATAAAACCGTCACTGTCTAGCCCGCTGGATACTTAATTTATTCTCTCATTTTCCAATTAACAGTTCTGGCAGTTACAATTATTAAATCACATTTAACAAATATAAATTTTCATACTGAACACAAATAAGCTTGAATTACATTTGTACGGTAATTTATAGTCCATTAGAATCTTTGTTTTCTAAGAACCAGAAAAAGAATATTGGTGTAGTAATAAATCGTTAATTTTACCAATGATTTCGTCAAAGGTATTTGTTCAACGCACGTATAGCAGTCAGTAGGTCAGTGACAATGACAGAGTTTTTTTGTTTTTGCAAATGTCGGTAAGTTAGACAGTTAGCACAAGTACGAATAAAGGGATGTTTTCAAAGGTGCAAGACTAATTGCTATAGCCGCTGGAGTAGTCTGATTACACAAAATATGTATAACTCGTAAGGTAATTACAATTAAAAAGTTTTTTACCACAATGTATTGCCATATGGCACAGTTAAAACGTGGATAACCAATTTTGTAAAGAAAAATATCTTTAAAAACGTTTCCAGATAAACTAATTTTGTAAACTGGTCAGGCTTGAGAAATATTCTTTGGTTTTACTTAGTTTTTGTTCAACACTTTTTATTTTCAACGAACCATGTCAAGGTTTCCAGAAACGGCGATGATAGCGTTTATTGTATTTCGACGACTAGACTCAAAGATAACGCTTCAAAGATAACTTTTTTTCGTTGTGAAGTTACGTTTTAGACGCCGTACTCATTGGCTCAGTTGCGTTTATTGGCGTATAGTTCAGAGGCCTCAATCACATAAATTTCTTCACAATGAAAAGTAGTCAGTCATTTGTTTGGGAAAGGCCGTCCGTGCTTAACTTAGGTGGATGATTTTCCGCATTTTATTTCTCTTGCGCTATGCAGTACAAGTATGCCATTTGAACTTTTAATGTTTATTTACGTCACAACTAATTGTTTTATATTCTTAATTTGCTCGACTCATTGCGGTAAAATGTGTTTGCACCACACAACATAGTTTCTTGGCCATTGATGGAAATTAGCTGGAATCCAACAAAATTACAATGTTTTTGGCCAATATAGTCCCTTAACATATTTTGAGCCAAAATATTTAACAAAAATCTTAATAAAATCGAGTAACTTAGCTAAGATTATTATTCATCATTAAGGTATATCGTGAATAATGTCGCTGAAAGTGCATAATTGCCTAGACTATCAGTTGTTTAATGAGAACAAATTCAGAAAAAAAAAAGTAAATTCAGCAAACATTGTTTACCCTGTAGCCTTACGAGTAAGCATTACATTTTTCTTAGTTATTGTGATTAAGTTAACTAATATATTTTAATTTTTATTAAATACATATTTATCTTTCATATTTTAAGAATACAAGTCGACAACGTAGAGTGATGGGGTAGGCACTGAACTTCTATCCATAATTATGATGGTATTGTTACAAGTCACTGGATCGATTACCTCAACTAATATTAATGATTTTAGTATTTTGTGTTGCCCACAAAAATACTGATATAGGAATAATGAAAAGTAAACATAAATTTGCTATTCTTGCATAAATTTTGTAGATCCAGCGTTGGTCCGCCTGTAAACAGTTGACATTATATCCGTTATAAACTCAATCTCAATTTCAACCATTAAACAACGCTGGGCCAATATAGGAAATTAGTTAAAATCCAACAAAAAACCTACTTTGGGCCAATGTAGGCCCACGCAATATGCACTTTGGGAGAACGTATTTTGCCAACGCTGTGCAAACGTTGACATATTATTGTTTTATGGTTAGCAACCAACCAAAACCGACGTTGTATCAACTGAATTCCATGTAAGATGACAAATTTAAACCAACGTAATTTTACTAACGTTGGCCCTACGTCTGAGCCTTACATTGGGCCAACGTTGGCCGAACAAAAGTTGCTACAGGGGTGGTTCTTTGATGAGGTATGCTTAGAGTCTTAGAAAATTCGTGTCTTCATTAGGGTATAAGCTAGGTCTCGGACAACTGTCAATTCATGTGACATTTGAGATTGGCTCTTGCTTATTTGACACGTCTTTAAAGACGCTGAACTAGAAAAAAATAAGCAACTAAATGCAGGGTCAACTGTCTGGTATCACAGTGTCGGTGAACAGCCAATGAGCAACTGCAGTCTGATTGAGTACACGGATTTTCTTGGAGGCTACCTACACGTCACTGGACCCGTTAATTTTGCAGTCTGTACATATATAATATATTTGAGCTTATCGTTTGTTCTTCGACATTTTGTATAGTAAGAAGGTTGGGTTGGGACGCTGATTAGTTCAGAGCTCTAGCCAAAACAAGGATAGAGATTTACATGTTAAATTTATATTCATCAATGACTCACTAACATTTCACAATATCTTTTTCGTTCAGAAATTATTTTCTAGGCTGAGAAGAGGGAACTATTTCCACGGCATTAAAAACATTATGGATATGTGTTTCCTTAATGTTTTATTCAGAATAAAAATACTTATTTGCTTATAGTTGTCAGGATATTGAAAAAAAAACTGTCTAAAATATTCAATAGCATAATGGGCCGCACAGAAAAAAAAAAACAGTGAAGAAATTTATGTAGAGTTTTCACATACTGAGCCACATCTAACGTAATTTAACTTGAAATTCCATACACTTGCTCTCCCCATTGCTGTGTGGTAGGCAGTGCCCTTAAGTCGTGCAACAGTTTAATATCTTTAAAAAATGGCTCATCGCAGAAAATTTATTTTCTATAGCTCTAACTGTACCACCAGTACGTTTGAAATGTGACATATCGTGGTATAGATTATGAATGCAGAAATGTCTGACAAACAGTAAATACAAACATGACCATTGCAAGTCAATGTTTATTATTTGATATTCGTACATCCTGTATAATACATTCATTTGAACCGTTGTGTTTAGAAAAGATTAGCAAATTTATATTTAAAATTCAGCAAGTTTTAAAAAATACAAAAAAAATCTGCAGTGCGGTTTTTTCTTGGCATATCTTGATGTAGCCCGCGACACAGTTCTTTAGTGTGGATTATTTCATTTATGTAAGTTAGTTAGTTTTTCTTCCATGCTTAAAACTGGTTTTATGAAAATGGGGTCTTTAACATTCCACTATATAAAAATTATGAAAGCCAAAAATTTTCACTACTGTAAAAACAGTCATAATGGATGTATACATAACGAACCATTAGACGTTCAAGTATAAAAATTATTAAAACACTTAAATGTTTAGTTAACCCTACCCCCATTTTAACATGTGGGCGAACGTTTACTCCTGAAAAATTAAATATCCTAGACAACCCCCACTCTAATTAAAACCTATATTTCCACATTTATGAACACACACATTTCACTTTTTCTTTTGTGTGTCTCCAGATGCTAGGGTCTAAGAATCACAACTGTCCTCGACCTTTGCCTTCAACCCAGAAAGATTACATCAAACGGTTGGTCTATATACAACCTTCATGCCCACGCTCAAAGATGGATGATTGCTGCGAAGCTGCCTACTAGTGCACTTAGCTTATTTGCTCGCTGATGAAGGGAACATTAGGCTGTGACATCTACGATGTAAAGTTAAACCGCTTGTCCACTCACTCTTTGTAAAGACCAAGTTAATTTTTGTACACTGAACTATTAGATGGCCCATTTCCTGTCAGACTTACCAGTAATCAACACGTGCATCTTCCAGCAGGGAACACTTTGAAATCATTGGTCTTCCACAAGAAAATCCATGTTTTCTGGCGGTGTGTTGTGTTCATTTGATATACATACACGCTAAACCTCACATAATAGTGTATTTTGCTGGCTAACTTACATTTTAATATTATAAGTGCTCCCCCCCCGCCTCAAACCTCCTTGTGAAATGTTGCTATGGAATGCAATACTAGGCACGGCAATTATACAATTTATTCATATATCGTCAGTTATTAGAACAGCATAAGGAATATAATTGAAAAAACTGACAGAAATCCTCTGAGATTGTTTTTTTTCCCCCAGTTTTTGGGTACGTTATATATATATATATATATATATATATATATATATATATATATATATATATATATATATATATATATACACATGTCTTGTTCGTTATTTGTCATCCAACACAGGTTTGATCAGCAAAAACATGAGCAATGGCGTATGTCCACAAACCAATAAATTCTAATTGTAAACTCCTATTGCAACAAACATTTTAAAATCTCATAATATAATTATGGCTGTCTGAGCACGAGGGGTAACTATGAGCTTGTAGATCACATGCAGTCACAACCACAAGCTCCTCCGCCATGTTTGATGTGTGATGTGTGTGACTTTAAAACGTATCCTTAGGACGACCGTAATTTTCCATTGAAGGTCTCTAACCCGACCGTGAACCGAGCAATGATCGTGATCTTAAACCTAATGTAGGTACTGAAATTACATTTCCCATTTACTTAGTATTTTCCAAAATTTACAAAAAAGTCCCTGATTTAAATACCATGAGAAGTATTGCGTTCAAACTTTTTTATCGTGAAGATATTAATGTACTTCATTTGTAAAATCCTCTTGTGTTCCATCTTCTGCGAGTTCGTAGTTTACCCATCAGTTCCAGTGGCAGTAGTCAACTGAGAAGTGACTCGTCTTCCGCACTACCACTGATCTCTTAATAAGCCCCACCCATACACCGCCTCCTTCCCCTTCCTTCATAGCCACATCTTCACTTACCAGTAACTAGACAACTGAACATCATTTCATCAGTGGGCCGCCTGTTACAATACTGTTAAAGTGGGACATACAAATAGAGCTGGCATTACTGGTTTTGTATATTATTTGGTTGTGTAGAAACACATATTAAGAATATACCATTATTGCCTTATAATAAAATACAATATTAATTGAACTTTTCAGAGTCATCAGCGAATTCATGTGTAAAAATTGGTGACTAATAACAAAGGCATTTCTATAATATTAAGGCGCTATTTTATATGTATCGTAATTGCAATAAAAAAACGTTCAACACGAAGTTACCTCGCCTTAAAAGTGAAAACTTTGTTCTGATTTAAATTCCCTCAAGTAACAGTGCAAGTGAATCCTAAATGATTTCTTGAATTACCTCTAAGATTAAATAAACTACAAGTTGAGATGTGGTTGTGAAAAAATACCTAACGCTTTATAAGCAGTTTGCAATTACCTCCTGTGCTAATTCTTCAAGTGTTTGGATTGCGAGCTTGTTTCTACTGTAGCTTAGTTAACTACATTCAGCATATCTCTGGCCTACACTGGCCACCTAAGTTTTTATTACGCTATGAACATTTCCATTGTCATTGCAGGCAAATGTGACTCAGCCTATACACCTAATTATTTGCCGCTCATATCACGATTATTTTATGTGTATAAAAATGTACAAGATTATTATTTCAAACATCTAGGACGCTCGGTGCGATAAGAGCTGAAATTACCGCATCTAATGAGTGATGTGTGCATATGAGTATGTGAAATCTCGGCCTTTTATTTACGATGAGCATTACATTGTAGCCTGCAATGTCTTTATCCACTGTGATTTTTTTTTAGTTTGATATATCAGTTCGTTTTATTGTAGTCCTTAAAACGGAAACATGCAAAATATGACTTCAATAAACCATTAAGCGAAAACTATGAGAGATAAAGAAATTTCATAAGAGCCAAATTTAGTCACATTTTGTGCCTAAATGAGAAAAAAAAAATATCTGGTACAAATAAGAAATAAAAATATGGTGATGAAAATTGCAGTATACCACGCCCTTAAGGGCATGGGCCCGAGTTTCTTCGCATTTAATGTCAATTATTTTTTAAAAGATAAATGGGAGCCGATATCGTAAAATCGCTTCGTAACTTTGTTATAACTTGTTTAAACTGCATACTCTAATTTTGTCGAGTCATAAGACTGCAAATTATTGGCTAATTAGTTAATTAACGAAATTTCCTTTTCATTGATAAATTAGCTATACTCATCATACAGTTTGTCTCGAAAAATTACATTGCAAAGTATAACCAATTTGCAAATAAGTTACGAAGCAATTTCACGATATTGACTCTCGTATGGATTTTAAAAAATAATTCTCTCGAAAGCCGAGAAACTCGGGCCCAAGCCCTTAATGGTCACAAACCTAGATCTTCTTACACTTGCAATAGTTATGCGTCTGCATGCCAACTTAATAGGGTGCATAACTGTCGATGCTTCTGTTAAAATAGAACTTATTGCATAAAAAATTACCGAAAAAATCTAGGAGTTGATTCCTCATAATGGTATATGAGGCATACATATGCACGCCCTGGGACTTTTCGTAGAGGTATACACGCTCTAAACTGCAGAGGTAAATATAGTGTTAATTGCATATAAAACATGCAGTATGTGAGTGTAAACTCAGAATTCCGGTACAACGTACTAAGCACAGAGTGCAATTTATTATAATTTGGTTTGCAGATACTAAACTAGTCTCTGTGAAAATATAAGTAGGCACTCCATTTTTGCATGAAAAAAAAAAAATACATCCAACAATATGCAATTGTCGGCTGACGTAAGCAGTAAGGTTAATTTAGCAAAAAATTCGTGTTTGTTGTTACGCTATAATCTACGGTTTTCGAGAAACTGAAAAAAAAAAAAAAAAAAAAAAAAAAAAAAATTGTTTTACGCATCAAATAGTGTATGTATTATGCATGTTGTCTATGTCGCAGGCGTAACACATTCGGTGCTCGAAAACTTCCATTTTTGAAATGTCGAAAACATTTAGGCTTATTAAAGCGTATTAAAAACAGAAGGCTTTTTATTCTGAGGTATTCATACTGCTTACGTCTGCAGATAAGTCTTCATACTGCTTACGTCTGCAGATAAGTCATCACTAGAGATGATGGTTAGAGATAATGGTTTACCGCGGGAAAACTTGACTTATTGTTGGGTTTCAACGAACGTTAAGTTTATGAAAAGACTAGCTGTCCCTTTGCGGCTTCGCCCGCGTGTACTATACAAAAGAGTAACTAAATTTTAATAACGTATTAATTGATGGTGTTACTATATTCTCTGTATATCTTTATAACAACAAATACAAACAGCTTTATCCAGTCCACTACGCTGAGGGTACTTTAATTGCAGAACATCTTTGTTTTTAATTCATCTTTATTTCTCTACAAAATAGCTACCCGGCCGCGGCTTTGCCCACGTGAAATTATGTAATACAAACAGTAACTCTGGATAAAATATGTGATGAAGGCATTTAACAGT
>PNEQ01001462.1:2244-36261 GCA_003012365.1 Medauroidea extradentata | reverse complement strand
ATGATGTCATGTCATGTCCCATCGCAAAGACTTGCACAGGATACGAACCCGTAACCCCACCCCTCCCACACCACAAACTTTGTACAATACCCGAGTGAATACTTAAAGGCAGGCCGTAATAATACTTTCGTATGTACGGGCTACAGTCCAAAGAGGTTTTATTTATGGTGGGTTGGCAAAAAAAAACCGCAACTCCACATACTTAACTACAAATTATTCAAGACAGGCCATGAGAGTTATTTCGCGTGTACAGGCTATAGTCCAAAGAGGTTAAACTATAAGCAAGAAATAAAAAGGAAACAAATTTTGAACTATTTCAGGTGTTACGAAAGATTATTCTTAAACACGTTTTATTTTTTATAGGCTTTCAAGGACGAATTTCCAAAAATCGTTAAATTACTTTTTAGGTATTTACTTATGTTTTATTATAAGACAAAAGCTACCTCGATATCTCTAACGGTTTAGGTGATACGACTGATTAATAAAAAAAACTGTTTTATTTTTTTACCGGCTTTCAAAAACGAATTTTGAAAAATCCTGAAATTTTTTTAGGTATTTGCGTAAGCTTCATTTTAAAGAAAAAAATCACTTCGATATCTCAGGTGGTTTAAGAGGAGGTGAGGATTTACTGTAAACGAATTAAACGGCTTTTCACCTCCTTAATATAAAAATTTCGAAAAATCGTGATATTTGTTTCTAGACATTTGTATTTGCGACCTAACGAAGTGAATAAGACAACGATAGCCCGTCGGGTTCGAGAAATATCAAAGATTTGGAAAAAAAAAAACATTTCACCCCGTTTCACCACCTTAATAGCCGAATTTTAAAATTTCCTTTCTTAGTGCGCGCCTACGCCACAAGGGGAAACTTCCCTTAAAATATCACGTTTCTAGGTCCAGTGGTTTGGGCTGGGCGTTGATGATGAATGAATGAATGAGTCAGTCAGTCAGTGAGTGGGGCATTTCCTTGTTATATATATATATATATATATATATATATATATATATATATATATATATATATATATATATATATATATATATATGACAGGCTTTCGCTTGTACGTGGATCTGTTACCATATTTAACTGAGCCAATAAGAATCCCACTATTGTAACATTTGATGCCAGTCATTGGTCTTCAGACAGCTACGTTGTGACAAACGTACATCACCAAATTATACATGTCGCAAGAAACCATTGTGTTTTCAAGGATATATAGACACAAAACATTTTAGCGATATACCATCATATCTAGTCATCACGTATTCTGGCGATGTGCAGTAAATTGTAGTATGTTACTTTCCCATAGAAGGATTTTTTTTTCTGATCGGACTTCAAATCTTTTCTTTAGAGACGGTTTAACGTAACTTAACACAGGGATAGGAACTGGGTAAGGAATAGGCCATGTCGTTTGTTAAGAAACCATCCCAGTATTCGGGAAATCATTGAAGCCGGAAATCAGAATGGCCGGAGACAGAAATCGTACCGGAGTACTACCGAATGCGAGTTCAGCGTGTAACCGTTGCACCACCTCGCTCGATTATGGAAGATGTTCTGCAAACTTGAATACCGTGGCGTGCACGTACATGTTTGATAATACGCTATATCGATTAAGGGTGTTCAAGAGCGATAAAATCATAATTTTATATTTTCCTGAAATATCGTTAGATTTGTAGACAGTACTTGTGAGTACAGTTTCATCATACAAAACAATATTTTAGCTCTCATAGTTTCTTATAACGGTGCATCAAAGTCAAAATGTACATGTTACACTGCCATGCAGATAGTGAAAATCAGTCAACCTACTTAAATGAAATAATTCACCGTGAACTTACATCTCATGAGCTATGCAATAAAACATTCAAATACTTACAATGCCATATTTTGAATATTAAAAAAAAATGATAGCAATACAGAAAAAATTTATAAAATTCAAAAAAATTTTTTAATATAAAAATATTTCAAGGAATGTTTCACAATTTTTTATTACGTAGCCCGTGGCGTGTTATTTCACTGTGAATTATTTCACTTACAAAATTCAACTGGTTTTCATTATTTCCATGGCAGCAGAAAATGAAAATCATGACTTCGACGCACCTTTATGAGAGAACTATGAGAGATAAAACGGTTTTGTAAGAGGAAATTGCACTCACAAGTATCGTCTACAAAAACTAACACTATTTCATGTAAATATAAAATTATTATTTTATTGCGCTTGAACACCCTAAAGTTGCCACACTATTTTTTTTATTTGCGACGATCTTAAGTTGCACCTCAATTTTTACGGGCCTGTACACACATAAAGGAAGGCCGTAAGCTGAGTTGTGTACTTCTACATTTTTTCTTAGGAATCCTCCTGTAGACATACTGGCTGTTTTCAATATATAGTTTTAGTTGGCTAAACGATCGCGAAACATAAATTTAATCTAACGATAACACTGTATATGCCAATGTAGTTTTTTAGTGCGTTACAAAAATGCGCTAAATGTGAGTTTTACACGACTACGTCCTAGTATAAACGTACTGAATCAATTTCAAAATGATTCCGTGACCTAATGGAGCGCGGCCAAAGTTACGAGAAGGTAGTTGTTTTAGAGGTGGTTTTCAGAAGTGTCTAATAAAAAATTACGAAATAGTAATTGACGAGAACGTTGATGTGTATACAGCAGTGGAGCTCAGCTTTATTTAGTTCACTACATACTATCCTGCGCAATAATTTTACCCCGGTATAGGCTACTACCAGTTAGCAACAATACGAGAGGAGAAAAGCGTGCAGATGAGCTATAATACGACAGGAGAATAACGTGCAAGCTACCAGTAATGCGAGGGAGGAACTTACGTGTTACCAGTACAAGGAGAGAACTATACGTAGGCCTACAGTAATACGAAATAAGAATAACAGGTGAGTTTCCTACAGTACGAGAGAACAACGTACGAGTTGGCAACAGTGCGCGCACAGCGCACAGTTTGTCACAACTTCTAGCCATTTTGTCTTGTCCTTGTAATGGCGCATTTTCAGGTTGATTTTTAGATGTATAAGTCATTATTGTTCATTTTTGAAAACAAATGTTACGTGAGACTACTTTTGTTACATTTGTCTGTACTTTCGCAGTTTATCAGAAAATCTCAGAGCATAATGGTATGCACTGAGTTCCGAACGTCGCATTGCACGGAGAGCTAAAACCCCTTTCTCCCTTCTCTCTCTCCAGAACACTTTATGAAGCAATAGTACTGTTAGATATACTTTATTATAGGTGGCCCATAATTTTCTGTAGGGATGAGGGATGGGGAAGCCACCCTTAGCCCCCCCCCCCCCTTTTCCCTCAGTCATGTTATGCCCATGACAGAATACTGTTGACTGGCCTTCGTAACTCGAATAGGACCAACGAATCTTACCGAAAATTGCCGAAGTGGTGGACTTACAGAATGACTATTAATGCATCTGAAAATAAATTATTTATTGAAAAATAACACATGTAATCAACGAACAGTTAATTTTATTTCGTATTTTAAAAAGTTACATGCAATAGTAAAATGTATATAATGAATATGGGAATGGACGACGCCAACGAAGTCAGAATCTAAATTGTATTTAATTTCGTGTTCTGATGTTGGAGGCTTCGTAGGTTTTTTATTGTCAACTTTGGACGTATCCAGCTAAAATTATTACCATCGTTTAACGTTATACTTTATTTACCTTGATTTAACGTTTTGAGTTCCAAACAACGCTCTCATATGTACCCTTTCGCATGTGTAAACATGACGTTGCAGTTGGCATGCAGGGTTTTCTCGGGGTACTCCCGTTTCCCCCGCCCATGCAATCCGTAGCTGCTCCATTTCTACGGTCTCATTTCATGTCATCCCTCAGTTTAGGTGTTGGCAATGGGCTGTGCCACCGCATCCCGTAATCAGAATAATTTAAACGGTTTAGCTGTGCGCGGTCCTTGGGGCGTATTCGCAATATTTATATGAGTTGCTGAATAGCGTACCTGCCGTACGGTATCTTGATACTTTCTGAAAGCCCTGCACCTAACTTGGATCTTTTTTCACACCGTGTATCCTTCCGCCAAGCTGCACTGCAAGTCGACGTACATTGTTCATCCGCCGCCACTAACTACGCCACCCTACATTTTATTTCATTTCCTGAAAATGAACACAATATGTACATTTAAACGATTTACAGTATTTAAGCCGTTGCTCATAATAAACAGAACTATTTCTACGACATCAATGCCAACCCAACCATACTCCAACTATTATATACCAAACGTGTATGACTCAGTTAAGTAATTATTACGAACAATTTTTTTACTCGCAAACGTGTTACCAAAAAATATTTATTTATTTATCTCACCGTATTGCTTTTCAATTCGCTTACATAGTTGTACGGTAATAACGGAAGTATTCCTAGTAATTTTGGGGCCGCGGTGGCCGAAAGTCAGACCTCTCGCCTCCCACCAAGCCGATATCCGGGTTCGATTCCCGGCGGGGTCGGTCCCCAAGTTTTCGCATGAGGGAATCGTGCCGGATGATGCCGCTGGTCGGCGGGTTTTCTCGGGGATTTCCCGTTTCCCCCACCCATTCATTCCGGCGCTGCTCCATACTCCTCAACATCATGTCATCCCCCACCAGCGCTAAAGACCTCGCTGTTAAGCGATGACCAAAAATCTCTCTCACTCCTAATATTTTTTTTTCAACAGTTCGTTTTTAAAAGTATCAACTTACCGTACGGCGTATATGTCGGAGGTTGAGAAGGTGGACGGTGTGCGTACAGACGCTGAACGAGAGGGCTGGCGGCGGGCGCCACAGCGGCGTCATGATGTGGCCTGGGGGAGAATTCCCTTACGGCGGCGTGCTGCCAACCTTCCGCCAAACCTACGACCTGCAGGTTAGCTGGGAAACGCGCGTCGACACTGTTGTCGGCTGGATGACGCACCCCTCCACTCCTGCCAACCTCGTCATGATGTACTTCGAGGAGCCGGACCGCAGGGCGCACGCCTTCGGCCCTTATTCCCCTGAGGTGCGCCTACACGTACAGAAGCTCGATAACATCACCAGGTACGTCCTAACCTGTGTTGTCAATGTAGGTCATTATGCAGTTTGATTCGGGACCAAGTGTGTCAATTTGGTGTGGCGATAGTTTATAAAAAGATAAGTCGAAAATGGTCTTCAGTTTTTTCGAAAGTAATTTATATTGACAGTAATGATACTCAGAAACAGATTTCAAGGTTCTATTTCATTAAATAAATAAAATACTGCTTGGTTTTCCACTGTTTCAACACAATTCAGACTGTTGTTGCATAAGATGGCTCTCTGAGTGAACAAAATATGCGCGTTCGAGGCCTAGAAGTGAGGAAGCTGGCGTGCAGTTCCTTCACACCAAAATCGCGCCTGCATGAGACATTCAGTGGCGACCCTATTATTTTATGACTTATCATTAAAGACAAATGTGCATTGCAATCGCCTATACCTTTTGAAAGATTCTGCGCCAAGATTTGCATATTTAAAAAAGATCGTAAAAACTTTCATTTTCGCCATTTTTGGCCGCTAGAAAATATGCTTCAGTGAACACTGGTGAGCTTGAAATAGGCACACACTCGTGTAAAGTTCTATGACAGCTGTTCCTAAGCAGACATCACTCGTATACGATGAGTAGTTTTCGAGTAATCTGGTAACATCCGAAGCTCTGCACACCGCTCGGCAGCATGTTCAGGCTGCCACCTTAATAAGAACTTAAATTGTATTTTACGCTAAAAAGAAATTACATTTTATAACTAAGTTTCACGGTTGTATTACTTCTACTATAATTCACTTAACATCCTCCGTTCTGGACCATCCTGTATTGTTATTCAACATAAATTGAGAAAACTTCACAAGTTCATATACAGGATTATTGAGAAAAAAAACACCAACAACGCTTAGTACGTTGTGCGGGACGACAAACTGATCATAATTGAAGAGGAATCCATGTCCGGAAGCGCACGGTGTGGACGCAGGAGACCAGAAAAGTGTTCCGTGCGACATGTAGTCAGTAAAACGATGAAACAGTATGCAACAAAAATCAGGTTACAATTGGGGTTCAAACTGTGTACCTACGACGTCAATGCAGAGTCTACAGCGGCGGCGCTGAGCTAAGTGCGGTTGTCAGGAAACAATTTCAATCGCTCCATATACTCGTCCTATGCGGTCCTCCTCTGATATTACAGGAGTGGCATACACCATGCCTTTCAAACTCCCCGACAGAAAATAGCCGAGTGGTGTGAGATCTGGTGATCGTGTTGGCCATGGAACTGGTCCTCCTCGACCAATCCATCGATTTGGGTTTGTAACGTTGAGGTGATTCCTCACATTTCTATCAAAGTGTGCTGGAGCTCCGTCGTGTTGCAGCCACATGACCTGTCGCATTTGCAGCTGCACTTCATCCAATAAGGTAGGCAAGATATCTCTAAGAAATGCGAGGTAGATTATTTCTGTTAATCTGTTTGGCAGTAGATATGGACCAATGATACGGTCCGCAATTATTCCAGCCCATACGTTGATACAGAACCTGTGTTGGTGACTGCGCACATGGATTTTCGTCCGCCCGAACATGCATGTTATGCAGGTTTACAATTCTGTTGCAGTTAAAGGAGAATTCGTATGTGAATAGCACCAAGCTCGGGAATTATGGCTACAGTATGCATTGTTGTAAAAACTACTCCGCAAACTGGACTCGTCGTGGGTAGTCATCCTCCAGTAATGCGTGGACTTTTTTCAGATGGTATGGATGTAGCTGCTGGTCGTAAACAACTTGCCACACCGCATTTTGAGATGTGTGCAGCGTCTGTGCCACTTGCCGAGTGCTGGTAGATGGGTTCTCTTCGACCAGTCTCAACACATCCTCCTCTAATTGAGGTGTTCGAGTCGAACGTGGTCGACCCGCATCACGTTTTGGCGCCTAAGAAAGTGATAACATTGTAAACATTCGACACTGCTGCTGTACAGTATTATTACTGCGGTACATGCAAGTAACAAGCATATTAAGTTACACTTCTATGTACAATCGTGAAACTTTCCGGCTTCTCTTAGTCGTCTCTCAATGGCCGCGAACAAAGAATGATGTGGAGTATCTATGTTTGGAAAACGTTCCGCATACAGTCGTGCAGCAGCTCGACCATTGCAATGTGTTTCACCGTATGCGAGCACCACGTCGGTCATTTCCGCTGTTGTGTACTGGTACATGTCGACTGCTGCCAAACACGGCCCTGCTCTGAAAGACTACTAAACGTACCTCAGCCGATTGTATCGAGTAGTGCATGCGCAGGAATGTTATTACGGTCACATCGTTAGCTAAACGGTTCCGTACCTGTTTTGGAGACCAAAACGGATTGCGACCAATGACACCAGTTGTCTGACATTGACGTTCTACTGCGCCCACACCATGCGTTTCCGGACATGGGTTTCTTCTTCAATTATGAACAGTTTGTCATCCCGCACAACATTCTCAGCGTTGTCGGTGTTTTTCCTATCACTCTGTAGATGGGGTCGTTTGGTCGTTTACAATAACATTTTACGTGTTACAGAATGTTCATAATCATGGCAGGAATACGAGAGCTTGTTCGTGTATGAATACACGAAGCAAATCAAGTAATTGTATTTTATTAGCTTTATCTCGCTAAAAATCGTTCAAAAATATTAGAGCGATTGTTGTGTTCGTGGTTACTGTCGGCCGGTCATGGGTGGACTGTCCCAGGTACCTGCGGGAACAGCTGGCCTCCCACAACCTGCTGGACACAGTGAATGTGGTCCAGTTAAGTGACCATGGCATGGAAAGCGTCACCTTGGCCAGGATAATCAACATCACCGACTTTGTGGACGCCTCATTGTTCGAGATGGTCGACACTTCTCCAGTACTGCAGCTATTCCCCGTAAAAGGTACGTTCCTTCTCTAACGATGTTATCTCACTGGTCAAAAGATCTGGGCTAACTTTACTGAAATACTTAACAAACAACAATATGAACCTGCGTTAGTGTGGAAAATTTAAGGACTGCGCTCGTGTTCACATATAGCCGAACATCGTGCAGCAATTTTTTTTAATTGGTACAAAGTATACGTTGAGTGAGTGAAGAGATTTTGGTCAGCGCTTAACATCGAGGTCTTTAGCGTTGGTGAGGGTGACATGATGTGAGTATGGAGCAGCGCCAGAATGAATGGGCGAGGGAAACGGGAGATCCCCGAAAAAACCCTCCGACCAACGGCATCATCCGGCACAATTCCCACATGCGAAAATCCGGTAACCGACCCCGTCGGGAATCGAACCCGGATCGCCTTGGTGCGAGGCGAGAGGTCTGACCACTAGGCAACCGCGGCCCCAAAGTATACGTTGACATCGTCGAGATGTAAGGGTACGGAACATCAAACACCACTATTCAAGAAAGGATTTGACAAACTGTACTATTGTGGACATACGCCATTGCGATATATGTCCACAATAGTAGGCTACAGTTTGTCATTCTGTCCCATTGCGAGAAACATTCATAGACAAGAAAAGACTTAGGGCCGATATTATAAACCTCTTTCGAATGACAACTAACTGCTATCCCAATAGAGAAAGCATTGGTGAGCAGTTGGTTGTCATTCGAAAGATGTCTATACATACGGCCCTTAGTCATTATGCTCGCTCTTGAATGCGATGAAGGATGTGCAACATCAGCACAAGTTTACTGTGCGAGATTGTCAACAGGATTTTGAGGCATCATACGTCCTATTTTTCTTGTAGCGCCGATCACAGATGAGGAGTCATTGCTAACCGGCTGATAGCGTGTTGTCATGCGTCTCTCGGCAACATTCTACGCTTTTTTGATTCGATTCAGTCTGGGGACAGTCAGAGGTAGGATTTGTAGGTGGCAAGGTGCCATCCCAATATTTTGGAGAACAAATACAAAGATTAAAGCTTTTGGAGGTTAGAACTCTCCCTTTTAGCTGCAATAACTTCACAATAACCTGGCTGAAAACTGCTGAAATAGCACCCTTTCTCGCCTTGAAATCCAAATTTTACCGGCGGAGCATCCCTAGGCCTCCACACTATTGGCTGGATTGGTGTTTATTTATTTGCCCCTTTCTGTTTCATCTTTCACCAAAATTTTGAAATCCCGCCCATTGGGAAAGTGTAGGCCAATACGTGCTGAATATGTATTTATTCTACAACAGCACAAATTTAGCCGTCTTGTGAAGAAGTACCAATATCATTGTTTTTCAGCTCGTAGCCCAAAAAACAACCCGAAATTGATGCACGTAAAAAGCATAACCGTGGTACAGTAGCGTTCACCAACGACTAAAATGTCCTGAAAAATATGTGACATTCTGTTCGGGGACCGGACGTTATTCCAGAAAACTAGCGTCTTTTGAAGACACTTGAAGTGTGATTTAGTTCTCTTTTCTCCCTGCGCTCTTCAGATGTTGAGACAAACATTTTAGTTTGAGAGTACGTTGGCTCTCATCTTTTAACTGACGATACCGTTGGTCGGTGGGTTTTCTCGGGGATCTCCCGTTTCCCTCGTCCTTTCATTACGGTGCTGGTTCATACTCACCTCATGTCACTCCTCACCAGCACTAAAGACATCGATTATAGGCGCTGACCAAACTCACACTCACTCATCCACATTTTAAAGTACTTTGGTTCAGCTGTTAAGTTACTCTGTCCACTTTGACCTAAATTTCGCCCATTATTGTATATTTAATAGTAATGTAGCCTTCTTACACTACACTTCAGTAGTGGAACGAGACTTTCGCTTGAAAACTGCATAAGCCCTATCGTAACACGAGACAACGAAGGCAACGTATCAAGTAAAACATTCAACATTCTTGTACAGAATTAACACTAGTTCCTACAAGCACAGCGCTTACCGCAACCACCTGTCATAGTACGCGCAAAAAACACTGCAAGAGGAAAACAGGAAACACAGAAACAACCACAGCGATAACAGTACTTCCTGTAGGACTTTCGCTACTAGTATCATCGTGTATTTTTAAAGGATACTCTGAGAAAGTTACCTTCTAAAATAAAAATTAAAACATCGCATAGGATATAGGATCGTCATAAAATACAAAAAAAAAGTATACCGGTTTAAACTGATGTTATATGAGTTTAGGTATTTATTTCATTTTTATGAACAAGTTGTTTACTTTTTATAGGGCAACTAACTAGTAAGAGCGACGTTCATTCCGTAATGGAATGCATGTTGTTTTCATGCCTAAATTATTAATTTGAATGAAAATTCGTTTGCTCGTGCAATTACGAAATCATGCCTTGCATGTGAGGAATCAAAGTAAATATGGAGTAAGGTAACAAAACTGCATCAAAAGTATTAGCATGCTGTGAGGTTACAAATCTAATTTTGATAATATAACAGTATAATTAACTGCATTAAAATATTTCGGTATAAAATTTTCACTACGTAGATGCCATAAGCTTGCTCATTTATCGATGGTGTACCTTTCAGGCATTGTAAGTGGACGGGAAAATAATTAGTCCAGCAAGTTTATGGTTTTCCTAGGATAAGCGATGTTCCGAGATTGAGATTGTCCACTGCGGTCGCCATCGTTGTTCGAGTAGAGTAACAACATTTTCTGACAAAAAATGTTGTTCAGTAATAAGCTAAACCTCATTCCTTTGAGACTTCTATACAAGACGTCTGTAACATACAGAGTCGAACTTAAGGGGGCGGTAAAAGACTTTTAATAGAGTATTCTGAGATACGGGTAGATAACAACTGGTTGAAAATGCATGTTCAGGTGAGTAGGTGTGAAATGGGGAATCGGGCATACCAGGTGATGTGTGGGGTTGGGGATGAGCACACAAGACTCACGATGAGAAGCCGAAACTAAATGCGTCTAAATTCCCATGCTCTATCAGTCCAGTTGAATGTCTGCCAGATTGGACGTACCTAGACCTTGGACATCACCTTGGCCTTTAACTTTTAGCTCATAATTTGTAAACTTAGATTGACAAGGCTGATCGCCATTTTGAAAAATGGCTCTGACTGGTCATTTTTTTCTATGGAGTGTACAAAAACCTTTCTCGATCTACTCTATATAAGTGAAATTTTTTAAAGTCGTTCGAAAACTTGATGCGAGTATGGTCTACCTCCGTTCGAAATATATATTCACCTCGATCTCTTCGCCGCATCTACTCATATTTACCATCCTCGGGTATAAGGTGTAAATTTATGTATGGAAATAATACTGCAATCCCGACATTTCGCTTCCTATATTAAAATGTGTACTCACTTAATTTGATCTTCTACTACACGTATAATTTTGGGTCTAAAATTTACAAGCGCGCTACACAAACTCAATAACTTCAGATTTATTTCTATACACTTGTTATAATTTTAATTGAGTGTACAGTCTGTTTACAGTAAAGTAAGCACGTTTTCAGGCCTTGCTAAAGTCCCTACCTATCTGTCTGCCTCTTACCAACGTAAATATGACAATGTGTGATCATAGGCGTGCCTACACGTAGTCATTAAGTGAAGTCGTGAGATAAATTTCAAGTAGTGTAACTCTTAACTTCTCTCTCTCTCTCTATCTCTCTCTCACTCTTTTTCTCTCTCTCTACACACACAGGTAAAATTTACCAAAAATGTATTAAGTATTAAAAATTGACTAGATACTTACTTGGTTGTAATTCTTATTTTCAAAACCTATTCAGAAGTTGTACAGTTTTTTATGCATGAGAATATACTCTTCCTATACACGAGGAAGAAAGAAGAAAACATCACTAAATTAATTTTGTCATTGTTGTTGTTTAAAAAATTGTGTTTTTTATTTAAAGCAGCGGTACTGGGACAATAACTAGTGTATTTACGAAATATTTACGTTGAGTAGTTACATTATTGAAAAATAAAGGGGACATAGGCCCACTCTGTATAGGCACGCCTACGTGATTTGACGAACGTAGTTCTTATGTTTGGTTACTCTCAATAGTTGTTTGAAACAGCAAGGAACCACAGAATGTTACGGAATTGCTTGTCAATATTTTAGGGGAACAATTCTAATACAATATAGAGGAACGAAAAATGTTACATGAACATAGGCCCGAAAACACGCCGTTAGTGTACTATAGGTCTCATACAGTGTTATATCATGAAAACTATAACGAGTTGGCAACTATTAATTACATCAACAAGGTGCATTTCAAAGGAGCTTTCAACTAACGAAATAAAAATTATTCGTGAAATACGACCTTAATGTGGAAAATTTCGCGAATTCAATGACCTGTAGACTAGAAGTCATTATACTATTCATACTCAAGCCCCGTCTATTCGTTCGTTGTCTGTTCTTCCACTGAGTAGCAGCTAGTGGACAAATAGTCGGGGCTTGAGTATGCATAGTATAAGAGATTCTAGCCTACATGTCATTGAATTTGCGATTTTTCAGTTCCTAGGAACCAGGGGCGTCATTTCAGGTTTTTCTAGGGGGGGGGGGGGCAAGATTTTGTTTTCTGGCGACAGTGACCTTGTTGCATCTTTTGTATTAATTAAGCATGTATAAATTAGATACTTTAATAATACAACTTCAGTTTTATGTCCTTAAGTTAGCATTATTTACATTTAAAAATACAAAAAATATATTTATACACATAAAATTTTAAATCCAGGGGAGGCATTTGCCCCCCCCCCTCTGTAGACCCAAATGACGCCCCTGCTAGGAACGCTACATCGGAAAATGCCTACAGTCCAGTTAAATACTACTTGTCTGGTATGTAGCTGTCAATAACACCTACAATGGTATTCAACAGTAACTCGACCCAGCCAGCTCGATAAACACTGTACATCACGTACTGTGAATTGTAGTGCAGTAATTGTGCATTTCCGTAGCCTATCTATCTTCAGATGACATTTTTTTTCTTTCTCTGCATGTGAGGATTGTACCTCCAAAGTATTAACGTGCAATTTTGCAAAATCCTGTACAACGTATCGGTGTTTAAAGCTTGTTTTAGGTCGTTCGGGATAAAGTGAGCACAAAAAATTTAACCTTCGAAAAATAATCACTAGTCGCCACTGGATATAATTCAACATTAACTCTAGTTGCCTTACTGCTTGTATGGTTGGCAGCGAAATTACGCAATACAGTTCCGTGTATTTTCCCACTTAAATACAACCATACTGAAATAAAATCAACCAAAATCGACAGGTTTTTTTTATAAAACTGTGTAAATTTCTACTGACTCGACAGTTTGTCTTACACGAAAAAATATCAAGTCACTTGTCCAGAGAGGTTAGAAATTTCCCGTCGTTAGCCGTTACGCGCGGAAAGACACGAATTAGCTGAAAACAGAACATTAGCAGGGCTTGTTTGAGTGCTCACTTTATTCCGAACCGTCTGTACAATGATCAAAGTGCTCACTTTTTTCTGAACCGCCTATACAATGACCAAAGTGCTCACTTTACGTGAGTAGACTAAATATTGTTCTAATCATTGGTCTAAAATTTATGCTACAGTATGCCATCATGTGTTAATCTTGGACTAAATTGGAGACGAAAATGTTAGTGGCAAAATGTTGTACGATATTTTACGTGCACAATGTGACAACACTGTGCGGAGAAAGTCGCCTCTTGCACTCCATGTCCAAGAATTTTTTTGTGTGTGTTACGTCAAGTAAACGTAGACTCACGTTTGGACTAGTAGGGATTTTAACATACAAAAATTAAATGCAGGTCAGAACAGAAGTAGTAAGATATCGGCCTAAATTAGGCTAATAGTATCAGAATGTGTTTATAGCACGGTCGTAGAAGAACAGGTCTGGACACTCGCCTAGAAACTTGACCCCCTTGTTTGGCTGCAGTTCACCAAGTTACCGAGAATATTGTGTTTTATTGGCACTTCAGTTAGGGCGGTCGACCTCAAACTCCGCCCACTTCCTTCCCACTGAGATAAACATCAATTCGTGAAATATTTCCTTCTTTCACAAATTTAAGAAAAGGCTCCAGCAATATTCATTAACTATATAAATTTAACAATGGAAAAAAGTGGGCGGAGTTTGAGTCCCATCGCCCTAACTGAATCGCCTATAAACCACAATATTCTCGGTAACTTGACGAACTACAGCCAAACAACAAGGGTGTCAAGCAAAATACATTGGTAGATAGGCGAGTGTCCAGACCTGTTCTTCTACGACCATGTCTGTGGAGCACAAGAGAGTAGTGTGTACAGTGCTACGTTGCCATACTGTGCACATAAAATGTCATCGTACAACATTTTGCCACTGTGTGCTTATATGCGGTTGTTTCTGGACGCGCCGTATGTAAAGGGGGCCTATATTTCACTGACCGCTAACAACGTGTGCACTGAAGGTAAAGAGAAGAGGGTGTACAGAGCCCTGAAGACGGCGTCTGCGCACCGTCACTTCAAGGTGTACCGCAAGGCGGAGATACCAGACCGCTGGCACTACAAGAACAGCGACCGAGCCCCTCCTATCCTGCTGGTAGCGGACTCTGGCTACGCCTTCAACGACCTTTACGCTGCAGAAGCTTATTTCATCAGGGAGTGGAACATTACACGTGAGTTCTTCCATTAGTCACTTGGGGTGACAGCCTAGTTTCATTTCAAATAAGGCAATAAAGTTTGTGTCGTAGTATACAGTACATAATCCCGATGCATCAGAACCAGTTTTAAATATTAAACAATTAATTTAAATTTCACATTGCGACATTTTTAGAAATATTCAAAGTTAAGGCTATGTAATAATACGAAGTTTAAATACTCCAG
This sequence comes from Medauroidea extradentata, assembly GCA_003012365.1. NCBI lineage: Eukaryota > Metazoa > Arthropoda > Insecta > Phasmatodea > Phasmatidae > Medauroidea > Medauroidea extradentata. The sequence goes on along the minus strand of PNEQ01001462.1, from coordinate 21,509 downwards.
TTGTTATTTGTAACCATATACATATTTCCTGTAGATCATGTTCTTGTAATGCCGCATCCGATCACATCCCGTGTTATGAGTATTGCTAGACTGTCAAAGGTAGTAAAAATCATGGTTTCAAAAAATTTCTTAACGAGGTTTAGGGGAATAGAATATGACAGCATAATAATTAATTTCAGTTTGGTATGCTGTGATTACAAACACTGGATAACTCATCGCTATCATAAAATATTGTAGAACAAATGAGGATTTGTACCCCTGCTAATGCAAATTCTTTCACGATACGAATTGTTAATTTTTTTTTGTTTTAACACCGACAATTATCCAACAGACACAATAAACTAAATACATTGTCTTGTGTTTTCATCACAACCCTTCTAGTTTAGGAGGAATTTGTGAATTAAATACATTGAAATCTACTGATTACCCCTGAGAGGTCAGCAACGCGCCCCACATATGCTACGAGCGAATGGAGCAGCTTTTTAGGGGCACATTAACAGACGGAACACAGTACGTGGTTACAAATTCCATACGTAACATGTTTTAAAGGTAGTCGAAACATGATTCAACATTTTTGAGACACACTTAAAATTATGGGGGGCGGGGGCGGAGAAACATAACACCTTAAAGATGTTTTTACATTACAAAAAATTGTGTAAATAACTTTCACGTGACTTTTTCCCCCCGCAGTTCACAAATTAGGGTCGTTAGACAACATAAAAATTAACATTTATGTGTAGGCCTTCGTCAAAACGCTGAAACGTGTAATTTTTAGAGGTGAAATTATTTTTAATTACTTTGAAGTTATGAGGGAAAAGCACATACACCCCTCCGAGGCTACATTTATAATTATATGACATGGGCACATGTCAAAGTTTTACGCACATTACATACGTGAATACTTTCTTTGTTTAATTGCCCGAAATTAACATTTAGCGTGACTAAATACAACCTTTATCATAATCATTCTGAGTGGCTAGATATTCTTTGGTTGAATTTTGAGGACTGTAGGCTAAAAAACGTAGGTGGAATAAAAAATACACGTATTTCCACAAAAAGTTTCATATCAGGGGCCGATTAAATGTCTATTTTTATGGGTGCAACGCAAAATTTGCACCTGTGTTGCGTCTTGTTGCGCTTTAATGGAATTAAATACGCACAAGCAACTGAATACCCATTTTACTTGCACTGCGCTGCGTAGGTACAAATAGCAAGTAGTGATATTTAATCGGGGCCCAGGAAGGGACAAAGTACAATGAATTAAATTTTGAAATCTCATGACGACAAAAAATTTTGACATTATGATTGTATCTAGAATGTACTACCTACATGCAGTAACAAATTGCCAGGAATTTGAAATATTCAACATTAACTACTTTTGAATGCATACCATAGCCTGCCTCTGTATTTAAGTTATTTATCCCCAAAGAAATTACAGTAGAAGACGATTTTACGAGGTCTCACGGTGCCTGATAATGACTTCGTAAAATCCCTGACCTTGCAAATATGCTGCCTATCAATTATGGCAAAAAACAATAAAAGCATTAAAATATAATTTTCATTTCAAGTCGTTTTCAAACGTCTCAAATATTAAATAAATATGTTTTAAAATTAAATGTTACCGTTTTTTTTAATGTGTAGGCTTCGTCCGTGTGTTACCGTGCCAAAAAATTTGTATGAAATATTCGAGAAAATATTTGTAATTGGTATAGGCCATAATGAATGTATGTATACCAGTAAATACTGTCGGGCATCATCATGCTAATGCACAGGCCAGCTGGGGTTCCCACAGCAAACTACATCCACAGCAAAACTAATTAGTTTGCCATTGAATGCGCGTATCTGCCGTTGCCGCGCCAAATACTCTATGGCAGGGGCACAACATCTCAAATTCCCAAGGGAGATCGGCCTGACGGAATAATTAATGTTCTAATTTTCATCTTTATCGAAGTACCATAGTTACCATCTTGGATAATAGAGTTTTGTCTTCGAAAAGTGCTTAAAATTTCCTATTGTAGCAACATTGCTGTCCTGGGCGCTGCCAGGTTCGTTTGGGATGGAGGGCTTAGATAATTAAATTAATAACTTTAAAAAAATTACTAAATCTATATAAACACTCTACATTAAGTATACACTAGCGATTCACCCTTTTCAAATAAACACATATATTATATACAGGTAATATCCCTAAGTCTAATTTATACTATTCTAATGTATAATTAATAACGTCTCTGTCTCTCTAATCAGTCCTCCGACTACATAAGTTTCTATCTGAAACAGTCTCGCAATATATAGCTACAGTTCAACCTGTTCGTCCGCTCTCACACATACACCACTCGAAGTCTCACCGTCGTCAACACATCCGTAGCCTCTCCTCGATTTGCTGGTCCCGCCTCATCCCTCAATGCCATGTCGGTTACGAACACTCACCAGCTAAACGCCGCAATCACTCCTTCTATGCTCGCAGTGGGCCAGTATTTATGGTCACCCACAATGACGTCCAGAATATTCTCAGAGCGCGCTGACCATGCTGTTCTAGATGTTGCAGTAACATTCAGTTACGTCCGAGCTAAATGCTTGCCCCAGATGACTGACAGGTGCCTGCCCATAGAGAAGTCCGGTGACGTCCACCAGGACTAAATGGCCCGTATCGCCTGGGGTGGGAAGATGGGGGAGGATGAAACACAGTCCCCCGCCTCGTTCCTGGGACTGGAGATAGCGAGCAGGGGAGGGTGAGGAGGAGGGGCGCAGTCCTCCACCTCGTCGCCAGGGCTGTACGTAGCGAGCAGGGGAGTGGGAGGTGGCATGGCTCGTCAGGTCGCTGAGCCTTCGCCTTCGCGAGCGCTGACTCGTTACAATGACCCCTCCTTAAGTCTGTTTGTCCCAAACAGACTACTTAATTTCCAGGGTCTTTGTAAAGTGCAAGCCTATCAATGTGAACCACCATAGTTACTGTTGGTGACTCCAGACGACCAAGTTCAAAAGTCACGTTGCTTAATCTCTTCCGAATCCTATAGGGCACCTCCCAAAACCCCTTGTGTTGGGAACCAATGCTAGTAGTTTGCTGAGAAACACAAAAACCATACCAGTTGTTCTTCTTCGAACATTATGCCATTGTCTTCCTGGGCATGCCTTATTTTCCTTCGATGCAGCTCGTAGCTACCCGATGTTCTTCCCATTGTTTTCGTAAATCGTTTCCCTGCTTAGTTGGTGTTCGCTCTGGCGGGTCTCGAAACTGCCACCTCATTGTGTTTTGTTCCTAGACGACAAACCACGCATTCTTTCAGGCACCTGGACCCTTGTTCTCCTCACCATCAGTCGATCTTCGGGTATCTCCTTGGCTTTACTGCTACTTTCAGAAATGTTCGAGCTCTGGGCCGGTTTGTCGATCCTGCTACTAATACTTGCTGCTGAACTTGGGTTCTCCTTCCAGAGGTAGGCATCATTCGGCATCTGTGGGCATCCAGCTCGTACATGTCCGTACTGTCCGCAGCTCCAACACTCTCGGTGTCAGCGTTGCCCCGGGATCAACATCATTGACCCTACCTTCGTCGTAAAATTCCTCACTGCTGACTCCAGCTGCTGCAAGATGTCCTCTTTAGTATCACCATTCTCACGCCGCATGCGGAAATTTAGATGGCACTGTGCTCTCAAGTGTCCCGTCTGGCCACTCTCCCAGTACCCAATGCAGTTAGGCGAACGAGGATGTATCTTCATAGCCTGGATCTTGTTGGTTATTTCTTTGACGGCATCCTCTAGCTTCTACAAGATAGTTTCAATGCGTTCATCGTAATCTTGGTGACGCCTTGAAGTCTAGCCATTCTTTCGTAAGTACACTCATTTTCTTTTTCGTTTCACCCTTGGCACTGTCCATTCTTTCACTTACACCATTGAACTTTCCATTCATACTGTCACTAGGGCTGTAGGTAAGGAGTTGGGGAGGGGGAGGTGGCGTGGCTCGTCAGGTCACTCAGCCCAATGCCTTCGAGTCATGCGCTGATTCGTTACAATATTATATTTCTAAAAAAAAAAATAAAACTTGTAAAGTTACTGTATGTAGACAGGCAAATTGTTTAAGGTTTTTCCTTGCTTAAAGGATTCAGATGGGGTGAGGGGAGTCTATACTCTTGCATCTGCCTTTTGTTACATCCTTGCCCTGGCTGGCCGGGAACATGGCACAAATTCCGAACAATGAATATCCACAAGTCATTTAATTAATATTTACTCACAGTTGACAATTGAAGGGCATAGAGAGAGACAAAGGTAACCCATTATGTATCACAAATGAGTTATGCACATGTAAAGATAAGGTACAATTTGACAAAGATATTTACTTTAAGTCATCATTTATAAATAACATTTTTAGTTACTATAGTATTCAATCAATGAAAAATAAGCTACTACTCAATAATAAAAAATATATATTTGTGACTATTTTATTGGTGTAATAAACTACGAAAGCGTGACCTGCAAAAGAATCAATTAGTGCACCGTTTTGCCAGTGCCAACATACCCACGAAAACACTGTAGTTCCTTGCGACTGTATGATTGGGTGATACACATCAAACACAACACAGCTGTCTGAAAATCAACAATAGGCATAAAATATTACAATAGCGGGATTCTTACTGGCTCAGTCAAATAGGGTAACAGTTCCAAGTACAAGCTAGAGCCAGTAATCTGTTCATAAGCAGAATGTGTGTTAAAACCCAACAGTCAAGTTTTCCCACGATAAACCATAATTTCTAACTATGATATAAATAATAGCCGTTTTATATTTGACTGTATTCATAGTAAATATTATTTCGTGTAATGTAAGTAGCTACTGATTACTGGTTTTAAGAGTAAATTGTACGAGAGATATGTGAAATAAAACAAAAACGAGATTTCCCAAACAATCATATACCTGCCATTGTCTCCTAACATCAATTTCTTACAAAGGCCTTTATTTCAGCCAACTCCTCAATTGCAATTATTAATGAATTACAACCTTTCTCATTGTATGGATGTCCACAATCTCTTGTTACCCCCTACTAGTAATAAATGTGAGTGGTCTATGTACGATGTTAAGGTGGAGTTATGGTTTCTTGTGTTGAAGCGTAATCTTAGACATCTAGTGGATCCATTTAGTCTCCATCATTCGCCTGACAGATAATAATTTAGCACAGAGCATCTTCCAAAGTATTATTGGGGCGATACAAGAAAAAGTAAGTCTCAGTGCTTGTTTTAAGTTCATCCATGGTTTCATAGCACTGCTGTTCGACACACTTCTTTATGAAACCCCAACAAGAATTATCACACGTTGAGAGATCTAGGCTTCAAAGTGACCATTCAAGTGTAGCAGCAAGCACTGCTGAACCGTGGCCGATCCTACGATCCCAAAAGACCTCAGAAAGGTATTCCTTAACAGCAATGGCATAATAAACTGGTGCCCCATCCTGTTGGAACCACACATCATTCTGAATACCAATTTCTTCCAACTGTGGCACAAACCAGGTTCGCAACACGTCCCGATAATATGTCTGGTTCAAAGTCCCGTCCAAAAGAAATATGATCACAACAGACGTTGACTGTTTGTTGCAACCTGTATCATGACATGCAGAGGACGAGGATGTTCCATTTCCTCAACAGCTGTGATAGATGATACATTAATAACTGAAGATGACCTTTCCCCATTTTGGGATTGTGTCAAAAGTCTGAAGCATCAATGCACACACACACACTAAAGCTCCTGGCTGCTGAACCGAAGGTCCCAGGTCTGTGTCTTGTTTTGTCTCCCCTCGTCACCATATTGCGGAAGGTAGTGACGAACCACTGCAGAAGCACCTGCTCCATTCAGCCTTGGAAGGTGTCGTGGTTTCCATCATTCGGCATCCTCCGTTGCCGCCGCTGCTGCCACCACCACCAGCATCATTATCATCATCCTATGTATTACGTACATGCAAATACATGGAAATTTCATGAATAAATTTGAGAAAAAGTTAGATTTCACATTCCTGCATACATTGGTTTCATGATTGGATCACAATTAATGGAACCCTTCTTTGAGACTGTAAACCAATGGCAATCTAGCATGAAAGCACTCACTGGTTCCCATGCTACCTTGCCAGATGTACAACCAGCCTTGCACTGGAGCAGTAGTCAGTGAACAAATACCTAAGGGCAGAGAGTACACAAATCTGTGGAGTTCAGCCAGCACGTCGTTAAACCCGCCTAATTTCCAGGTCTCTATGTATATGACATCACATTTCATGCAATAATATTATTCATGTCACATAATACAAATTGCACTGACCCCTCAAGAATTTTATTTGTTTACATTCTTGCACAAACTTCCAACAAAGTACAGTATGTAGGAAAATAGACTTGTTGAGACACTGATTTTAAGTGATACGACAAAGTTTCACTAACGCTGCATTATGAACCACAATGGTTTTGCAGCATGTTTTAGCACATTTGATATAGCAAATTTTACTGTAGGCTAAAGCAAACGTGTTTCCTTCAACATCTTCATGGCTACCCAGCAATGACAACAGGATGTAAGTGATGCCTTGCTAAAGCAAAACAGATTTCAGTGTCCCTTCAATTTGAATGCATGTTTGTTCACTATAGCCAACGCACGTTAGTTCATTATAGCCTGAGGTAACTATTCCAGCTGATGGATTGTAAGCATATCTCTCAGTATGTAATGAGTATTTTAATTAACTTTAATTATCAACCAATCCAACACCGTGTTAAATTTTTATAATGAAACATTTTGGTGATTACCCACGTGTATGTGTATGGCACATTCCAACTAGCACAGGAGGAAATACATTTTACAGAGATTAATATTATCTGCAGTAGTGAAATTACTAAACACCATTTACAAATTAAAATATCTTGGGCATTTCCACATAACTACACATATTGTAATGCTTCTTCTGCAGTATATGTATTGCTACAATGCATTGTTGGGGAGTAGTGAATGACCTTAAGTGTAAGTATGGTACAAATAGTTACGTATTGCAAAATTTATGCATATGAATCTGTTTGCCTGTCTAGCATCAGCGAGCATGGTCTTTGGACTGCATGGATATGACAATGACAACGTCAACATGCAGCCGTTCTTCATGGCATGGGGACCTCTCATCCGAAAGAATTACAGCATCTCCCCATTTAATACTGTCGACCTATACTCATTGTTCAGCAAAATATTACAGTTAACGCCACCAGCAATCAATGGTACTGCAACATACATCGAGGCCATACTTACAGGCAGAGCTTAATGCTGAGAAATATAATTTTTACTTGTACTTAATACATATAAAGCATTGTCAGCATATTAAAAAGTATGCCTCCTGTACATCAACATAAAATCTAAAAAGAAATGCATCATTTTAGCTTCTAAAAATAAAAAATGTATAAATCTGTAAAGAATGTTTCTAAAAATAAAAAATGTATAAATCTGTAAAGAATGTATCTGTTTAATACAAGTATTCATACTTCTCTCACATTAATTATCAATGGTACCAAGAGTAAACATATTTGGACCTTTGTTTTTGGAATTGTGAATTGATTAACATAGTCTAACCTCTCTAATACAAACCTGAAGGGACCAAAATTCTGGCTGTTTGTAATAAACAGGTTTGTATTATCAGGTGTTGCAAAAAACATTTAAAAGTTTCTAAAATTTTAGTCACTCAGTTTATTCCCACAAAACAAATATTTTTATAACCACAATGAATACCATTAACTAGAGGCCTTTATAATACATTGTTTTATTTATACAGAAAAATTTTATTGTACATTTCAGTTATTCTTTAAATTTTCACCACATTCCAAGGGGATCAAAAATCGCTTTGTATTAATGAGAATTTTGTATTAACAGGGTTTGTATTAATGCTGTTCCACTATACATACAAAAACAAACACAGTATTATGGCACTATTTAATAACAAATATAAACAAGTTAAAAAATTAATTGAGGAAAACGTTAATAAACCCTAAAAACACATCAAAACAAAGCTACAGCTAACTTCCCTACACACCTTTGCCAACTACTTAAGATATATATTTGATGTTCTTTCAATTTCAGTAGTTTAACTAGCAAGTGCAGCATTAGTAGATAAATAAATGCTGATTATACAGGAACATCAAGAAAGAATTGTGCAATTTCAAAGTTATATAGCATCGAGATGGTTTCCTGTATTAAACTGGTTCGACTACCAAAGTGTTAGGAGAAGGACAAAAGTTTTTTTATGTGGTGTCAGACAGTCGCGCAGTGACCTTGGGAGTGGGAACAGCAGAATACTCCATCTGACGACCTTCAGTGAGATGGCAACAGTGTAACAGAAAGCACTGTGTGCTGTGGTTTATGGAGCTCAAGTCTGCAGTGACTGTGCTATGTCAATTTAGGTGGCAGTAACCGGGACGTGTATCTGAACGAAGGTATATTTTCCAGGATGTCTTGAGTACGCAGCCCTAAAAAGTCAATTGCCCGCCGCAGTTTAGAACTTGACATTTTGAAGACTACAATAAAAAATGTTCTTCACAAATGTTTGAGATTACATGCCTACAGAATTCAAACATGAGACATGAAATTAAACCAGGAGATCGGCCCAAAGTTTTATACTTGCTGCCTACATGCTAAGTGAAGCTGATACTGAAAGAACTTATTAACTCAGGTGCTTTACAGTGATGAGGTAACGTCTTATGTTAATCGTTAAAGGTTGATGGTTCAGAACTGCAGAATTTGGGGATCACAACAATCAAGCCCAATTAACGAGTATGTTCGCGACTCTCCTAAACGGAATGTGGTGTGGGTTCATGCTTGATTGACTTGTAGGGCCTTTCGTGTTTGCCGAAAAAACCATTACCAGCAACACAAAATCTAGCCATGCAAGAGTTGTACACATTCACTCATAGAGGATACTGAACGACAAAGTGGAAGTCATGTAATCTGTCAACAAGATAGCCCGTTGCCGCATTGAAGCTTAGCCATGCAAAATGACTTTAACACATGGTTTCCAAATGGATGGATCAGCAAAGGCGGACTGGTTCCTTGGCTACATAGAAGCCCCAATCAATTTCTTCTTTTGGGGATATGTCAGGAACATTGCCTGTGCTGAAAAGATTCAGATTCGGAGCATCTGGGTCAGTGAATCACAGCAGTCATCGATACAAGTACGGCAACAATGCTCCAGGATACATGGATGGAGGTTGAATATTTTGGGATATTTGTAGAGCTACAAGTGGGGTGCACATACTGTAAAAACTTTTTAAGGTGAGAAAAACTTTCTTCCTGTATGTTTTAGTGCAAGAACCAACCCAATCAAACAGTTTCGAAGCTATGATTTTTTTAAAATTGTACCATTCTATTTACATGATCCTGTATAATGTTTACATTATTCCATCAGAAGGTGGCTGTGCATTACTAAGGCTTATTAAGGAAGCCATAAAAATGGAAAGAGGTCCCTGCAACTAAGTTGATACTTTCTTCTTATTTTACATTAAGAAGGGTTGCTAAGGTGGTATACTATGTTGTCTACCTCACTTATTTACACTTCAAATAACAAGTTTATGATTTTAAAAAACATACATACATAACAAATTTAACTTGATATAACACCACATGCTAAATTAACCTATTTTATATTTACATATTTATTAATTACTACTGTAACCATAACGTATTTATCAAATATGCAGAAGAGAACAGTAAACTATTTTGAAGTAATCTTCCCGCACAGATTGTGAGTATTTTTAACGGCTATGTAAATTTTTTTGTCAGTATTTATCTTTCGACCAACTGTTTAACATTGCCATGTGGCTAATAAACACTGTGTGTACTGTGTAATTACATCAATCTTGAAAGTTAATATCTAGGAATAAAATAATAATATACAGTTATTAGAAGTTTAGCCTGTTTCAAATATGAGTTCTAAGTTTTTAAAATTCTTGAAAGCTTTCATGTAGAGATGTCCTCCATCACAATTATGTTTTATTTTGATATACACTGAGCAGTTTGACAGTCAAGTAGTTGTGTTCATACAAAACACATTAATGGGAGAGAAAAACAGCTGTTTCTGAACGCAATACTACCAACATAACTACCAAAAAATATAATTCTTAAATGTAACTAACTATAGTGCTCAAATGAAGGCAAAAGAAAATGCTTGCCGAACTGTGAATGGCCACCAGTTGTAAAATTACATAACATAGTTCAGCAGTACATTTTAAAAACGTGACAAAAATTAATGGATGCTGCAAATTACAAGTCCTGCAGAGGCAGTGGAGAAGGGATACCCTGAAACCATTACACTGCCATAAAACAGTTCTATAAAAGTTTTCAAGCAGAAATTGAACACAATTATTGTTTAACATAGTAATTGTGTTATTAATTTAAAACTGTTTCATGAAGACAGTGCCGCTTTCTGTATCATTAATATAAAGCATTATGCTTGCTACATGCATATTGCCAAAAACCCATACCATATACTACTGTGGTTACAAAACACAATTTTTTTGCTGCCTTCACCCCTTGCCCATCTTGACGTGGCAGTTAAAAAATTATTTGAAAACTGTTCATTATGCATGAGTGATAACTGCTTAGGAATAGCATTCAAATAACATTAAACATGTGTACATATCCATTTCAGCTACTATATATTAAAACATATTTACTAACAACCAAAAATGGCAAAAAAAAAAAAAAAAAAAAAAGAAGTATTTTTGTGGTCCTTTGTAGTTATGAAAATCATGACAGTGAATATTTTTAACGCATAGGTGTGTACAATACACCTTCATCTTTAATATTACATACATCATAAAATGATAGGGACACCACTGAAAATCTCATAGAGGCAAGTTGTCGCAAGAAGTATGCACGCTAGTTAAGTGACTTGTGCCTAAGAGGCTAGGGAGAGATGTGATGCACGTGTTCATTCGTTCTCACCACTTCTACACTTCTAGGCCTGAAAAGTGCAAAACACATACATCCAGGCAACCACCTTAAGACACACCTATCAAACTCTCATAGGAAACTTCTAAAAACAATGTTGTTTGAACGTGTATATATGTAAATATCTTCAGTTGGTAAGTGTTTTTGGACCACATTGAAAATTTGAATTTCCCGCCATGCCAACCTTACTAGCTGCTGGCAAACCTTTGGATTGGGAGAGTTGGCGATCCTGTGCTGGGATGGAAGTCAGTCATCGTTGGATCAATATGGTGGTGAGTCATGTTGTTGGCTCGCTGCCAATTGTTTAAAATGTTGTGCATCGTTAGTTGTTTTTGATACAGTTCATAATTCTCGTTTGTGTAACAACAAATGTGTTCAAATGAAAACTCATTTAATTCAAACTCAATACACATACATTTTGGGATTTTATAATGTATGTTTGTATTAACAGTAAAAATATTTTGACATTATTTCATTACTTTATGCTTATTCTCATTTGCCCCCTCTTTCACCCCTCCAAAAAAACATTATTTTCTTCACCACTGCCAGTTTTTACAAGTGGGTATGACACTGCATTGTTCACAAATTAAGAAAAAACTACGGTATTTAAGCATAAATATTCAATTTAAATTCCTCTCATTCCTCAAGGATAATGGAAATCACTTTGTATTAATGAGAAAATTACTGAGATTTAAAACTACAAGGTTTCACTTTCAGTTACCATCTCTCAATCTTCTGCTGTCAACACTGCATTACCCCCTCAAGAAGTAATGACAGAAAAGGTACGTTCATTTCATATTTACAAACCACTTGGGTACACTAAGATACATGTAAAACACAGCCAGGCTGTCCAGAAAAAAAAAATTATACAATATCCTCTATAGTTAATAACAAATCCCATTAACAAGTAAACAAATGCATTCAGAAATAGTACTACAAAAATAATAAATACATGTACAAAAACCTAAGTATTAAGTGATTATCAATATCAGCATGCAAGGTATCTAGTTACCATCCAAAGCTATGACAGAACATGATCTCAGGCATGAAACAGTCTGATTTTCCCAAATGTAAAATTCTTAAAAATTCCAGAAATTGGTAATGTTGCCAGACACCCTCAATATAAAACCAAATTTATAACTATATTCTCACAGCAATGATAAAATCTTATTTTATTACACTGTCAAAACAGCAGCAGATTACAGAATAATAAAGTATATGTAAATGAAAACAATACACAGCATGTCAATGTGACACACCGGTAGATATCTGTGAAACTTCATTAACAAAATTCTTCTTAGATGGTAAGAGATTGAGAACATTGTTAATTTGTTATCAGTAAACATTCCGTATAGTAGTGGTGTATATAATAAATTGAAACCAAATATTTCAAATAATTAGTTGATAGTACACTGTGACCATACATGACAGTACATACTTACTATCAGATACACCAAACAATTAAAAATATTTATGTACACAAACTTGCAAACTTTGTAAAATAATTACTGTATTAATGATATGCAGTATGTAATAGCACATTCCAGTTAGGTGCTCTTGAAAATTAAGAAAATTACAGTACGTAATATTCTGTCGATCACACACCTACAATAATAAAAAAAAATGTTCCGTATCACCTATTTCTCTTAGTTTCCCACACAAAAAAATTTGCAACATCTTGTACATGTAATCCTTGATGCTTCAAGGTTTCAGGTACAGTACTAGGTTTTTAATAATTATCTCTTCAAAACTACTCAATGACAAAATAGCACTAAAGGAAATCAATAATTTATACAAAGGCGATTTCCATGGCTAATGTGCCTAAACCTGGAGACCATAAATTTTAATTTATTACATTTTTAAAAATGTATTAAAACATAGATTTACTCCATTCTTGAGGAAAAAAACTGTATGCCTAAAGATAAACAAAAAAAATTGTATAAGTCTTTAGTTTTAGAGTGGAGTGGAATAATTAAATTATTTGCTCCGTCTATGTACGTTCCAATACATATTTTTTGCATAATCTAAAAATAACATTATATATATATATATGCACACAACTAAACCAATGATTCATTATGCTGCCAATTCAAATTACTGTACTATCATTAACCATGCCTAGTTCCATTTTTTAAAGGTAATTTTCTTGCATTTTACCACTACATTGAACACATATTATTTCATTGATAGGTACCCAATGTTCCTATAATGAGTTTCCACAGAGAGCAAACATGAATGGTTCAGCCATCCAACAAACAAGAAACTTTACAACCTGTTCAATGTACCAATACTTAAAGGAACTTCTTCTGACGTCACTACTCTCCAACTTCATTTGAAGCAATTATATAGAAAATATGCACTGTTACAGATTCTTTAGAATAGCTAAGTTGTTGACGGAGCAAACGGTCAATGCCAGAAATTATCAGTACACAATATGTGGTGTCACTGTGGACAGGCATCTGCAGATTAGATTCAATTTGAAGTTTTTTTTGTAACTACAGTACCATTCACATTCCTGAACTTTTGTATGTGTTTAGTTTCTGAATTGATGAGTTTTTCGAACCGAAATAACAATACGTACTAGTGATGATCGGATGATCGTGCGAGTGCCAACATCTTCTCTCCAGGGGTTTAGTATCATCTATAAAATACCAATCACATTCGCAAAATCTTACTAGAACTTTTGCAGCACTTCCAAAGCAGAGCTGGTATTTTATGTTAGGGTAACAAGTGTAAGCAATAGCTCCAAAGTTACATAACGTAGGATGCTACTAACATGTTCTCCTGAAAATTACCAATTCCACTACAATAAAGTGATAAAAATAGAAAAACCTTCTAAACATACACTACAGAAACTACTGTGAATATTTACTTACTACTGCTGGTGTGGTAGTAAAAAAATACTCAATTAAGAAAAAATGTAAAACTACTAGTTACGAAAAAGGTGATATGACAAAAGTAACTTTGTAAAACTGTTCACTGAAACAAATGAGGTACATATTGTATGAAAAGATTAAAATTTTTGCCAGCTGTCACTTCAATGTTCAAGATCAAAAACTGTTTAACATACAAATATTCCTGAGGGAGAGACCCCGGACCTTCAACTTCCAGCTACAACAGTGGCGCCAGCACAATTATATCACGACTCATCTCAAAACAAAAGTCTGGATAGACTGCGCCTGTCTCCACAACCTTATAAAAATATTAAAAAAATTATATTTTACCACTAATAGTAGTTTATTCCAGTCAAACTGATTTTAAAACCTGATATCAGCAAAACCGTTGACAGCATTAAAAATTTTTTACATGTTGCAAAATAGATAAACTTCATAATATGCTTGAATTGGTGAGAAGCAAACTTATGTTTATGCAGATTGTATCATATCTACTGTGTTCACAACTGGCCATTCAATGTACAGCTGGGAGTGAAAATAATTACCTAATATTGGCAATATAACATATACAGAAAAATCTCATTACAACGAACATGAAAAAACTAGAGATTTATGTAGTCTGTAACGAAACTTCTTTAAACTGAACACATTTTACATTATTTTTGTTTTAGAGGGGTATTTTCATTTCTACTTTAAAGTGAGAAATTTTTTAAACTGAAGTTATTTGTAACGAAACTTCACTGTACACATACCCACAAATGTACAGGCATGCATTGGCGAAAGAGACAATTCAGTGTGCATGTGAGTAAGCTTCTGAAATACATTCAGTATGTCTCCACTCGTCACCTGATGAAGCCGATGTAGTAGGCGAAACATTGTGACCGCGCTTCCGCGGAGAAATGTGTTCGTCCATCTGTGTGTATCTGTTTCCTATCTGCAAGTGCCACCTGTAAGTACTTGTGCAACCCTCTATTTTTTAAAATTGCATTCAGTATATAAGTTATATACTGTATGTTTTATCGAACTGCATGAAACCTTCATTCTGTATTAAAATTTCAAACAAAAATATGTATGAGTTTTTGGCATTCCAATAATACAGTATTTGCCGGCATATAAGACGACTATTGTTACATATTTTCGGCCTTCAAAAATTGCTACTCATCTTATATGAAGGTGTAAAAATTCTTGGTAACCTAAAAATCGTTTTAAAGTTAAGCTGAAAGCTGTGGAGTTGTATGACGTTTCAAGGAATTGCGTTTTTCATCACAAATGAAAACAAGTGCCCCGTTTTTTTTTAAATAAAATTTACGGTACAAAATTTTGATGAGCGTCATCCATAACAAAGGACATGTTTACCTCGCAGCAAAGCGACGATCAATGCAGCTGGAGCGCGAGCCTAGATCCTCTATCTCGCCAGCCCACAACTCTCGGGCAGAGAAAACAAAGATTTAGGCCCGCATGCTTAGATCCTTTGTCTCGTAAGCCCAAAACTCTCGGGCGGAGAAAATGAGTATGTAGGTACCGCGTGCCTAGATCATTTGTCTTGCCAGCACAAAACTCTCGGGCGGAGAAAACGAGGATCTAGATACTGTACTACACATTCATGTGTGTAGTGCTAGGCTGGCAGACAACAGCGCACAGGAATGCGATGACCTTGTGAGCTGCTGTTGTAGCCTGGCGTTGCCATGTAGTGTGCGGCGTGCATCAGTCCGGCATTGTCAAGTCATGCACGGCTGCCACCGCCGCCGTGCATTTCCTTGGCTCTTGGGCGCCCGGAGGGTAGTACCGTAGCAGCCAATGTTATTTGTTTATGTGTCTCCTATGATGTTTATATAATGGTAATAAATGCATTAAAAATACTTAAAATAAGTTTTTAATGTTTCTGGCAAAGGAAAAAATATTTTTCTGTCGGGAATTTCAAAATTAATAATTTACTTTTTTTCAAGATCTTGTACCTTCAAAACCATGACTCGTATTATATGCGGGGTCGTCCTATATGCCGGCGAATATGGTATTGGAGACAGATTTATGGTTACATAAGTAAAATATCACTATTTCTGCTTGCAACCCTATTTCAAGTAAACCTTCCTTGTACAAATCTAAATAGTTAATATAAGTATCCTGAAGAATTGTATTAAAGAAATTTCACAGTATATAAATATGTACAAGTACAGTATTTACACTTTCACATATCCTAAAGGTAAACTACTGTTATGTATACTATACATCCATCAAAGAATATATATTCCACATTTAATGGAATTTATGAATGAAATAGTTCAATGTAAAAATCATAAACAAAAATAAGTTCAGACTGAACCGTGTGGAAAATAGAACACAAATTAACACGCAAATCTGTACAAATTTTTGGTATGCCAAGCTCTCAGCTTAAGAATGTTTCTTGACATATACTATTAATCATCTCCTAAGTCATCAAACAAATCTTGTGTACTGAAATCATGGATCTGAGAAGTTCTAGGTAGTTCCTGCACAGCAGGTAATTTGTTCACTTCACTCTTCCGGAATGACGGGCCTGCCCCATTTTCTTCAACAACTGCAATTGGCCTAGTCCTCTTTGGCAGTACCGCTGGAGGAGAGTTCATTTCACTGAACAAATCATCATCTGCAATATTTGTTGCCACTACGTTAGGCTCGGAAGAGACAAAATTAAAGGTTGGCTTTTCTTCATCATCTGAGGTCATGTCAACATCAGTGTCGCTGTCATAGTGGTTCTTATCATTACTGGTAACACTTGGTGGGGCACTTAGTTTGAGCTCCAAAGATGTCTGCCCCACTTCTGGCTTCTGTTTCTGATGTACACCTGTTATCCTGGGTGCTTTCTTTCCACGTGGTTTCACAGAAGGTCCTGCAGAAGTCCTGCATGTTAGACTGCTAGGATCATCAATATCCGATTCTGTGTCACTTTGTATGAGGTTTGTCCTCTTCTTGGGTGATGCACCTTTTTCACAATCTGCAACATAAATATTTCTTACATTTCAATCAACAAAAATATTACACCATAAAAAAAAGGGAAACGATCATAGATTGTTTTATATTGTGGAAACATGCCATGCCATATCAAGATTATTTATTCATCTTTTGCATTGTCAGACTAATACTTAAGACACCCTCTAGTCTAAGAAACTTCTCAAATAAGCATTACAGTGTGTTTTATTTTCTCAGAAACTAAAATCTATATACGTACATACATAAGGCCACACCCAGTAGTTTTACATTGATTTAGAAAATATTTTTTTCACTGCAACATAACTTCTATCTAATATTTTGGTAGCAATAAAACTCATTGTTTTTCAAATTTTTGCACCCAAATTACTATCAATTTTATTAATAAAATAAGCCAAAATCAAGAAGAATAATGTTTTGTGAATGAACAGTGCATTATTTTACAAAACACCAACACATAATTGGACAGAATTATGAATAAACAGACAAAGAGCCAATTTTTAGTTACCAGTAAAACATAAGTTCTTCAGAATTGCAAAAGTCTTACAAAAAGTATTTTAGTAGTCCTACGAAGTCAATATTTATGACACAGGGATGTACAATTCAAAACTTTTTTGTAAGACTGTTTCAAAGCACAGAAATATTTTATACATAACTTAAAATTGACACTTGGTTTACTTAGGCATAACACCATCCCATTGTGCAGTGTATAACTGCCATTACTCTTGAATTTTTTCAAAGCATTCCATTAAAAAAGTTTTCAGTTTCTTGCACCAATGAAAAAAACCACATAGCATGATCTTAAACATAATTTTTTATAAGTAATATACAAAACACATACCGTACACATGTTTGTATGGTTTACATATTTCAATATACTCATGCAAAATTGTGAAACTATAGCACAATGACAATGCATTCAGGAGGAATAGGGTTTGGTTCTTGATTCCAGTCATCCTGATTTTGGTTTTCCAAGATTTTCTGAAATTTCCCCAGGCAAGTGCTAGGATAGTTCTATACCAAAGGCCATGCTTCATTCTTCCCCCAGTTCCTATTTTTTTTTTGTAAAGTTGCGTATCTCTAAAGACCTTGCTGTTAACAAGATGTAAAGCTCAAGTAAAAGGTGGACACTTAAGCAGACATTTACTCATTACTTGCCTCATCGCTTTGAAGCATACTGCAAGTTTGAAGAGAGGTGGATAAGAGAGACGTATAAAAAAAAAGGGGGGGGGGAGACTGACTTTCAGTGCTTCAGTGTTGCCACACTTAGAACTTAATATTCTTATCAAATTATATGTAAACTTTTTAGCACATATTTTTCTCTCCACAAACAATACAGACTTAAAACCAGACTTTTCAGTGGGGAAAATCCATGAGAACTGTACATTAGTAGAAACATTACCAGTGTTGGGAGTTATTGCTACATGACATATGTGCCTTACACCAACAAGACTTATAACCATACCTGAAATGATAAAACATATCACCATAAATGAAAGAGATTGAGAGATTTTTAAACTGAATGAGAAGACTCTGTGATTAATTGTGACGTCAATGGGCAAAACTCACTTGCTGAGAAGCAAGTCATCAAGTTGTTTAATGTCTGTAATTTAACTTAATATGGAAGATGCATAAATTGTAAGACATTTGTGGTGGAAATATGTGATTACATAGATGGCTGGATATTTCTTCTTGTGGTAAATTAAGCTACAAAATATGTGTTTAGTATAAATCTACTACATGTAGAGATAATGGTGGTTGCAACATTTTTGAAGTTATAATACAAGTGGTTCTGCAGATCTTACCAAAGAGAAATTTTTCAGGTTCAAAGTAATTAGTTTGAGATCCACACTAAATTGTCATTCCTCAAAATGAAATAGGCTGAGACTATAGAATCACTATTCAAGATAAATTTAATTCTGAGATTCATTTTTGAGTTGCCTCATGCAGAGTGTCTCCAAAAGCACAAAAATTTTTTTAATGGGTTTGCTTCTCTATCCGTCTCTTTCATTAATGATAATTTATTTTGTTTGTAGCTTTCCTGATTTATTTTTTAACACCTAAGCTTAAAATAGGACTTGAAACTTAAAATTTATCAGGATATAAGTGAAGCAGATTGATCACTCATTGTTCGGTCTATCATAACGGTTGTAATTCACATTTTTAGTAATTATAAATTATTTTAATAATGGATGATAATTATAACATTGAAAATCTCCTAAACATGTCTCTGTAAACGTAATTTTTTTTGTTGTCAACTGAATGAAAGCCTAAACCATATTTGCCAGGCTTTCAAAATTTAATGTGAATTCATATGTAAGTGTCAGTCAGCTGATCACAGCAGATTAACCGACAGTTAATTAAGAAAGGTTTCTGAAAATCTTACAATTTGAAGCTAACATGAAAAAAAGAATATATATATATATATATATATATATATATATATATATATATATATATATATA